>OMLI01095722.1:4394-20063 GCA_900302605.1 Rondeletia loricata
TTTGAATCTCTGAAACTCTCGCTCTCTGCTCCGTCCTGACGTACTCTGTGTGGCAGGTAGAACGGGTTGTTGACGCAAGGCTGATGGCGACGTGACGTGACGGAGTTACTGTGTTTCAGCCGTTAGAAAGCTCATTAAAAGATACTGTAGAGAAATGTGACAGCCTTTTCAATGACTCTTTTCATCCGATTCCACAGTCTGTCAAATTGCTTTCTGGTTCTTTTTGTGTGCAGCTATGCCATCTGTGTTGGGTTTGGCAGATGCAGCACAATGACAGTTGATTAAAGTTTTAATTGAATTGTCACGATGTGTGAGCAACTTTCTCAATGAGTTAGCTGAGCTGATGACTCTCAAGTTGAAAGTTCTGGATGATTGAAGTCTTTTGTTTGTTTATTGGGTCTCTCTCTCTTCTCTCCCTCCCTCTCTCTCTGTCCCACTGTGGCACTCGCGCTCATCCACAGTATTTTTCCTGCCTGTTGTTGATCTTCCTGATTGAGCTGGTGGCTGGAGTACTGGCCTATGTCTATTACCAGAGGGTAAGTGACAACTTCTTATTTTATTTAGGCTCTCACCACATTCCAGTTACTTTTTTTTAAAGGGGCAGTTCTACAATAAAACAATTTTCTCTCACATACTCCAAAACATCCAAAAGTGGAAGTATTTATGGGGTATTGAATCTGACCCAACGGCAATATTTAAGTATTGGTGAAAAGCCCCTCAACACATTTCCTTGACTGCTCCTTTACTGCTTTTCGTCAAACAAATGTTTATTTTTCCTCTAGTCCCTGTCCTCTTGATTGGTTTTCATTTCATTCTTCTTATTTAGGCCAAGCCATTGTCCTCATCTCATCAAAGAGGATACTTGCCTGGCATTCATGGCATCTCAGAACTGAGAACTTTGCTGTCTGATGACCTTGAATTTGAAGCTCCTTTGCGTTCAAATATTTAGGAATCTAGGCTGCGTCTGGTGGCTGCTAATTGCTAATGCTAGCACTGAGACTAGCCACAGAGCCATTTGAGATTGCCACTGCACTGTAGCAACCTCTCGCAGCTCACATCCGAACTTGGTAGCTTGTACCTCTGTGGGGGCAGCAGGGTGGTATGGTGAGAAGGGAGACCCTGTTCAATCACTCATGTCATCAAGCATTGGTCCTGCTGAAGTGTCCTTGAGCAAGACTGATTCCGTACCAGCTCCAGGGGTGCTGTTCTGTAGTTCACCCTCCTGTGGAAGGGGCCAAGTGAAAATAAAATGTCCCTACAGGGATCAATGAAGTGTCAGATATACGTTTCATCCTACTACAAGGAAGGAGGAGACTCATTACAATATCAAGCATAATCCTAGTGATTTTGAGTGGAATATCTGGCTCTGTTTCTTTTTCCCCCTTCCTTTGAAAGGTGGTCTTCTTTGCTCCATCTCGTAGATCATGGGTGATGCTGAGCCATGGGAGCATCTACAGTAGATCCCTTTGCTTTGTCTCTCCCTTGCTCTCCCTTTCATATGTCTATGTGAGTTGTCTCTGTTTGGCACCTGCGTTGAGCCCATGTTCAGTGTCTGGGGTTTATCTGAGCCAGGGTTCTTAGGATCCCCTTATCTCACACACATCTGCCTGTCATTCAACTAGGTCTGCAAAGAGCACCATGCTATCTGCATTCATGCTCAGTGATTTATCATAGTGGAAAAGGGTTCAGCACAGGATAGGATCAATTTAAAGATGAGGGCTCTCATTCTCTCTTCCCCTCTCTCCTGTGTGCATGCGCACGCACACACACACACACACACACACACACACACACACACACACACACGCCAAAGGATATATTTAAAGCCTGTTTTTGCTGCGTGTTGTTCGTGTGTACTCTCAATCATAGCATCCACAGAAGCGTGGGAGTTGCTACCCTTCTATCTCGCCCCAATCCTCCCACACTTTTGTCAGGCTTATCACTCTCTCACCTTACATTCTTTCTCATTTGCTCCCACACATTTTTTTCTATTTCTATTCTCTCTGTATTTGATGTTTTCCATGTGTTCTAAATGAAGCAGCTTGTGGTTGCAAGAGAAATTTCACTGTTCTCTCACAAGTAAAGTATTGTATAATAGCACATAGACACACTTACACCTCTCTGCCCCCCCCTCTCTCCCGTATATCGTTCTCTTTCATTATTCCTTCATCCCCAGCTGAGTGACGAGCTGAAGCAGCATCTGGACCAGACTATGACAGAGAACTACGCCCAGTCAGGGAAGGAGGCCATCACATTAGCTGTGGACCGACTACAGCAGGATGTATGGACTATATTTTCAAAACACATTTGAGGTTTTATTTTGTTTATGTAAGGTTATGTGCTGTACTTTTCCTCAAGCAAGCATGGTCAAGTGCACAGACACTCAATTATGAATTTAATACATTTTGCTCCATGACTCATTGCTCAAATTTGTCAAAGTCCTGTTTAATCCATGGGGGCTTGCCCAAAGTATTGTTCCTAAAAGGACCAGTGAAACAGCCAAAGCTCAAGTAATTTTGTCCAGGCCCCTATAAAGAAGGAAACACCACTCCCTTGGATTGCATGAATTTTCATATTAGACAGGGTACTGATTCAGGGAGGTGGTCCAAGATGAAGTCATGCTGATCAAAACCTTGAAAAACTGGATCATTTATTAACATTAGGAGAACTTAGGGTGACTTGTGCTTCTCATATGTGACATTAAGAAGCCAAACGTTTCCCTTATTTCCCCACCTCTCCAGTTCAAGTGCTGTGGCAGCAACAACTCCCATGATTGGATGCAGAGCGTGTACATTTCATCAGTGCAGGCGGAGGGCAGGCTGTTCCCTGACAGCTGCTGTAAGACCATCACCCCTCACTGTGGCAGGAGGGACCACCCCTCCAACATCTACAAGGTGGAGGTCAGTAGGCTGGGTGATTCTGGAAAATATAAACACTAAATGGCAAGCACAATTTCTGTCTAGCTGTTCGGATAGATATCGCATTGACTATATGGAATTTTTGCTAGATTTATTAACGATGTGCAGAATTTAGAAGGGAGTGCAAGTGCTCACTTTTAATGTCCTGTTTTTTCCTCTTCATCATTGAATCATATCTCATGCTGACTCCTCCATTTAAGAGTAACTTGAACAGCCTAATGTTAAATTTAGTTATTAAAAAACAGACTTGATGCCTTTTAGATGTTGTTTGTGAAATTAAAATATAGAACACTGAAGCAGTTCATCAGTATTTCTTGTCCAAAAAGTTGCACTGAGCCCTGCTTGATGATATAACACAATCTTCACAGTATTCAGAGACATTGCCATGCCAGATTTTCCCTTCCTCACATTCCATTTGTTGAATTAAAATGAGTGTCTAGAACACATTGTAGTTTGAAAAGCTTACACTGAACCTTTCCCCTGATAGTATGAGCTCTCTGGAAATGAATAAAAGATTAGGTTTTTTTTTGTGTTTAGTGTATTTTTTTCCACATTTGGCATCAAACCAGTTCCCACTCTTATCATGTACTTTGCCTGCCATCATGTTCAAAGGCATATTGAATGGAAAGGTTTTTTGTGGTTTGACTGCCTGAAAAAAAACAAAAAACTTTTGGATAAAGTGTTCTGAAAATGTACTTTTGATAAATATGTCTGAGTATACAGGCATCTAATCACACTTGCACAAATACACACAGAACAACACACATTTGAGTATTCTTCCGCAGGATGCCATCTTGTTTGCTGCGGCAGTTTGGATGTTAGCCATGGAGAGATGCTGAGAAAGCAAGCTTTACAAATATGCCGTGAGATACACACATTGAAGGCTTTGGATGCTAATGCGTACCTGTTCAAATGTATGCATCATCTATGACATGATTGAAACTTTCATCCTTTGACTCCGCAGGGTGGCTGCATCACCATGCTGGAGCAGTTCCTGGCAGACCACCTGTTGGTCATTGGTGCTGTGGGGATAGGAGTGGCCTGTCTACAGGTAAGTGAAATATAAAATATATATATATAATGTCGACAATGTTGAAGCAGCAGAAAAACTATATCTTGCACACTAAAGCAAGAGATTACAAATATTCCGCTTGCCTTGATCCTGAGAGACATTTTATACAAGGCAAATTAAGTTTGTTTTCTGTATCATCCCAAAAACATCCACAAGATGAGGTTCACTGCTTTCACCTTTTGAAGTAAAACGCTGCCCTTTGTTGTGTAAAAGCTTACAAAACCCAGACAGATTGTTTTTAACCTTGCCATTACTGTAAATTTGCCAGTGCAGGTCAGTCAACCTCCAAAATGGACTCCTCTTTTCATTTGACTCTAGCCTCTCAGTCGTCATTATCTGAATCCATTCATTCATGTTATTTGATTTGGCCCTCTCTCAGATGGACCTGAGCTTTTAAGCCTTATGGGGCCCTAGGAGGCGTACAAGGGTGCTTTATTACCATTCTGGGATAGCTGACTGCCCTCCAGCAGCTCTGCACCAGCTCTTGAGAGAAACATGAGACCTCCCAAACCTGCATTGATTCTTGCCCATGGCATTTGGAAGATTAATATCCCCCTGTGTCCCACTGTTGCTTTTTTTTAACTTGCTGTTCAGGCTGAAAAGCTGGAATTTTATAATCGGGCACAAGGACACTTCTCAGCCTTCCTTGAGGAGTCATTTCCCTTGTCATCCTACTGGCATGGGGCCAGAATTTTTCTGCCATAAAAATGAAGTCTTGAAACAGGAATGGATAAGAAATCACCAGAGGGGTTTAGTCATGTGATCTCCATGACAGATAAGGCTGTTGACATGGGAATTGCCCATTTAAGAATACAGCATTCCATTAGCCCTTCCTGTACTGTGAAGATTGAGTTTTCATTCCCAATTTACCTCAAGTGATTATGCTGAATAGGTAAATGAGGGGCTAAATATATGAAATGTACAAGGAGAAATGCATGCAAAATGTAACCAATACTATATAAGCCTGTTTAGTGGGACTTATTGGAACACTTTCTCTTGGCACTTACATCCAATCATATGTTTGCTCTCCATTTGTGCTGTATGTCTCAAGTCTTTGTCAACTGTTCTAATCTGTCTTAACTTTCCTGTCAATCATGTTGTCAGACTGATTGGAATTCTTTGTCCATGTGTTATTGTCCATGTTAAATCTAAATAGTTGTAGTTTTTGTCATAAAACTTGTCTATGTCTTTTGGTCCACACTAACTTGTCTGTGGTGCATTGTGTGTGTGTGTGTGTCACTGTAGCTGGCCGGGGCAGTCTTGACAGCCTGTTTTATCTATCTGCTCTATAAAGAAGAGGAAGAGGACTTCAGTACAATGTGATTAGCTCTAGAGCCACTTTGTGGTCTTAATCAACTGGAGAGGACAAGGTTGGAGGGCATTGTGGAAATTTGATTGATGTCTGTCTGCATGTTGTCTGTCTGATTTGTGTTACATGTGTGTAAGTGTAGGCTACACATATACTATATATGGTGGTATTTATGTTCTTATCTGTTCTTTGCCCAATGTCAAGCATGCAGCTCCCTGGCTTTGGCTTGTATATTGTAGATTGTGACTCTGTATGTCGTGATAATGGCCGAGTTACCTGTGCCTGCATGTGTGATCACCTTTGCATGGCTGAAAAGGGTGTGATAAAATGATTCAGGTCAAACACCTTGATTAATCAAAACTGAACTGCCTCTGCATGATGACACTGTTGGTAGCTAGCTATACACAGATCAAGAGTCATGTTCCATATCTCTATAGCACCTCATGCTATAAAGTACTTGTGGCTAGAAGGAAGGAAAAAAACATTGGGTGATGTGATGTGGGTAACTTTTTCCCCCCTTATTACTGAAATTGAAATCATAATTTGTTTCACTGCTCTTCGTATCCATGCCCCCTGTCCTCTCCATTAGGCTCCAAGAAAACTAAGGAGCAGAGATGATGTTTTTCACACGTTCCCCTCATCCTCCATCAACATCCTGAGCCTAAATGTCATTCTCCTTCCGCGCTCTGTCACATAAATTGTCACCGGCGGCGGCAGAGAGGGAGAAAAACATCAAACTGTCCGTGATGAGTCTATTCCCAATGCTGACCTGCTCGATAATGCTTTCTCAGGGGGCTTTCAGAGACCGAAGATTGAATCTGAGCCCTCGCCCGTTCATCCATCAAGCCTGACAAGCCCATGTGCACACATAAAGATGAGCATTTGTGCACACAGTGGCTTAGGTCAATCTATATCCCTGCTGCTCTGTACTTTACTCTGTACTTGGACCTCTTACATAGTAGGGAGCTTGACAGAAAAGAGCTTCTGTAGCAGAGTCGGCGTCAGAACCAATCTAATGGAGGGCATAGGCTCACCATTCAAGAACTCAAAACAATGACATAAAATATAGGCTTCAGAAAATGAATTTTCCGCAAACCAACACACAAAACACAGTAACCTCCAATCTCAAAACATGAGTGCACGTAAGACAGTCTCTCTCTCACACACACATACACACCGTGAACTCAAACAGTGACATAAAATATCGGCTTCAGAAAACGAATTTTCCGCAAACCAACACACAAAACACACTAACCTCCAATCTCAAAACATGAGTGTACGTAAGACAGTCTCTCTCTCACACGCAAACACGCGCACGCACGCATCGGCGAAACACAGTGCGCGTCAGAGCATCGGCGAAACCATAAGTGACAAACCTATGAATAATTAAGTAGGTACAGTACAACTATCACCATTGCCATCAATAAATATATGATCACAGTCAATGCAGCCTGGTTTCCAATAGCGCCTACACAAACATGCACGCCCCGATCTCAAAACAAAACGTGCGCACACACAAGGTCTCTCTCTCTCTCTCTCTCTGTCAGCATTAGGTACGTCACGTGGAATCCCAAGCACTACACAAATTAGGCGAAACTGCAAATGATCAGGCCTATACAGTATACCAAGAATAACTTCAGTATGAGCACAACATTAGTACAAGATTATTTTTGTTTCATTTTGTTTAATAATAGCCTATATAGCCTATTTATAAAGGAAAACGTCAGACTTTTACTATAATAAAATTAATTAATTAATACAACACTGGCATGACTTGGGGGGGCACAATAAGCTGTCTGGAGGGGCGTGGCCTGCGAATGCCCCCCCCATAGCGCCGACTCTGTTCTGTAGGTCATGCTCTTGTGGCTTTATTTAGTTTCAACGTAGGTGCTCACCCTAGTTTAATAGATCTGATTGCTACATCAGCTCCTGTGTCTTTGTAAATGTAGAAAGCCTTGAGAGGAAACGGAAACGCTAATGTGTCACTTTATTTTACATGATGTCGGTGTGCAAAAGAACAATGATGCGTTTTACAGGAAACCCGTACTGTATGAAGTTAGGGAAACTGTTAACTGTGGACTTTACCTGTGCATGAGAGCCATTCAGGTCCTCAAAGTTGAACCTGTATCCCTTTCAGGTTCAGTCACTTCCCTCCTTCACGTATACACCTACCAAAGCACCTAAGCCACAAAATGGGTTAAAACCAAGTGGAATTCCTGTAGAGTTTGACTTATCTTTCAAAAACTACTAAATAAATGTGGTTGCATTTGATGAAATTAGGTTGTTAGTCAGATATTAGTTATGGCTGAAGATTTCAGCTGATAGTCCTTTTTTTCCCTCTGGATGATGCTGAAGTTAAGTTGAAATCACCCTAGTAATTTGTTGCTGCTGCTACGATGCTAGAAGTTGTTAGTGGAAGTTGCATGTGTTTTTTTTTGGCTTATGGATTATTTAATTAGTTTTTGGAGGCTTTTCGGCACCAGTCACAAAAATGCTGTTTGAAAACTGGAAACAACAAAATTGACTGCATAGCTTCATTCACTTCTGACATTTTGTGTACTCTCCTCGCGCAATCCCATGCACACACACTTTGCTGCAATAATGGCTGCTCGACACCTGACGTCCCCATAGCAACCAACTGCATACTTTTCAGCAATCTCTCACCCCATCACCTTTCAACCCCTCTCCCTCCCCACAGTCAACAGCATTCAAGCTTCCACCGGTCTGCTATTGCGACTGACCAGCACCCTTTGACCTAACCCTTCCCGTTTTCAGATATGTGGCATGGTGTTCACCTGCTGCTTGTACAGGAGGATCAAGATGGACCCTTACTGAGCACACCAGGCCACCAACACACCACCTCCAACAGGCAGTTGGAGCAATGACCTGCTGAACACCTGATTTCAACCTTTAAACTTTGAACTCGTACCTGTTGACCCAAAACAAGTCAAGATTATGGGCATGTTCCAGCTCACCCACATTGCAGTCAGAAACAAATGGTGCCATTGACCAAGCAGGCTGACTTTAGGTTCTTCATATATCGTATGATGCAGCTGTTTTTTTTTGTGTGAACTCGTATCCAGGCTTTTCAAAGCTCTGATTCCTGACTGTGTGCACTGTTATCTTGTCTTGGCTGCATGCATAGCTCTCTGTTTGAGCCAGGCAAATGAAAGGGAGATACTTGCATTCCATTCTGTTCAGCTGTTGATGCAAATTGATTTATCATGTTATAGTTTCACTGTGCAGAGCTTTATATAACAGTGGGTTATTTTCTGTCACTCCTCTCTACTTGAGTAGGCTGAGCAAGGGCACTGTGTACACTGGTGTTGCTGTTTATGAAGGAAGACCATTTATGGTTGTATCTTTTGTAACCACAGTGTGCCTCTATCAAAATTGTGGTAAATGGTTATATAGTTCAATAATTACTTTAATTCCATGTGTGAAAATCTTTTAATGGAGGTGCTGACAGTGCACAAATGAAATAAAACAAATTATCTTTATATTTGTAGTTGTACTATCTATATTAATGAAAATAGCACTGAACATGTAAGTGTAGTAGGATAGAGCTTAATATTAACTGAAAGCAAATGTTAACACTCAAGTGTAATTCATATTTTTGTGAGGACCAATGGTTTATCCTATTGTTGATTTTAACTTTACAGCCAACAATAATGGGTACAAACGCCAAAACATCCCCAGGTAGTATAAGTAATGAAATCTTCTGGATTCAGAAGTAACCAAATGTACTGGCTTGAACAAACCAAACCTGAGATGCCTGACTTTAGCACTCCACCTAGTGGTTGGCACTGGTCACACATGTGTCCTGTATTATAGGCCTACCTGTATTCTACACCAGATAGATTCCATGATACATGCATATATCCACTATAAAAATATATTTGTGTGTAATACTAATCAAGTAAAATTCATGTATATTTCTATACTTTCTTGGACACACTGAGGTTTCATTCTCTCGAGTGAAGAAGCCGACCTTTCTGAAAGCCAAAGAAAACAAGGACCATTGTGTGTTGTCACTAGCTAAAGTTGCCATCTCTTTTCCTCTAGCTATTCTTATGGATTAATCAGTAGCCTTGTTATCACTTTAGTGGTGACCATGTCTTTACATGCACCATTACTATTTTACAAAACGTTATATATTGTTATCTCGGGTGCTGTGGCATATAACCTAACGATATTACATAATTTCTGGATATAGCTGCATTTTCTTTTGATAGTCTGTTTAGCTAAAATGTGCTGTGAAGATAGATCCATTTAGACATTGTCTTCATGCATACCCATTATCCCTTGGCAGGAATACTTCAATGTTGCTGTGATTTACTACATAGTAAAGGAACCTTAATATTTATATTAATGTATTATTTCCTGATTGCCTTATAATTGAAGAGGGCTATAAAATTTATGGAACAAGTTGATGAAAATGGTGACATGACAATGGCATGTGCTGAAACCACTGACTGTTCTTTTCAAAATATTGATATAAAACCGTTATAAATAAATATTCAAATATTGATGCATCAAGAAATCTTGTGTTAATGAAAGTCATGTTGTGTGGATAGGCAGCATATGATGCCATGATTGCCGAATGGCAGTATTCTGGCCGATGAGAGTATGTTGATTGGGGGATTATGGCCCAGGGCTATTTCAGACAGATTAAAACCACTAGAGGGAGACAAAGTTTTTCCATTGGCAATTATATAAACCGGTTGGAGAATTCAACTAATGATGCCAAATAAATCCAAATAAACCACATTATTGTTGGTGCAGTAGTAGCGAAACCGATTTGAATGGTTTTCAGGGTCGTCTTTGAGGACAAGATCTCCATATATTTAACACGACGCCATGCACACACAAAATGTTTGTGTCATTACAGCAATCTGTTGGTGCTGCAGTGTGTTTTGTCAATGTTGTGACCGTATGACTTAAGCGTTTGTCTTTGTAGCAGTGCATGACTTCCCCCTTCCCTCTGTTTCACCTCCAGATTGCTGACAAGACACGATGCGTCGTTTCAGAGTGATCTGTCATCGTCAACCGGTTAGGAAAGAGGGCAAGGAGACAAAGAGTTTTTAAAGAGTTTGGATGTTACCCAACATTTTTAGGTTCAGTGAGCCTATAGAGTCTGTCAGTGCCTTTGTCTTCATCAGCTAGAGGACGATGGCTCCCATTTCCTGCAGATGTCACACACGATAGGAAGCTGTGCAGACACACGCGCACTGTGCAGGGAAGGGCACACCATTGCTGACAGATACACACCCCAGAGAGGCTACATACATTAGCATGCGGTATACACCCCATGCCAGGAGAGACGCATGAGGAAGAATTGGAAGCAGCTGGAGATTCACCACTCCCATGTGTTGAGGCCCCTGCGCGTCACACACACACACACATACATCCACATACTAGCCATACCCTCCCTCCTCTCCTCATGTGTCACATCATAGCAGTGGAGCAGATATTTCAGTGGGACAGCTCAACAAGTCACCTTAGAACACATGTTGTGATATCCATTTCTCTGTCAAGCATGAATGTGTGTGTTCGCGTGCACACACACACACACGACTCACACCCCAAAGAGAACACATGCATCCCAGGGCTATGCACACACAAGATTATAATACATTTAATTCCATACAGTACGTGTTCCCTTGCAAGTCAGCGTGCGATCACACTCTTGAGCTATGGATATTATCCATCTCTACAAGGCTTTTGTTGAGCTCTCATAAAATGTATTCTTGCACAACACAGCTATTGTCTGAGAAAGTGCACCTGTGTTCAATATGCGCAGAAATACTTGAGGCCTCAGTTGTGGTGATTGAATACTGTTGTGCCTTTAGCGTGATGTGTGGGAAACAACTTCTCCTGTCACACGTTGAGTACAGTAACAAGCCTGAAGGTGCGCATTGAATGAGGTGGATGCAGCCTGCTTAGGGATTCATTATGCTAGCATGGTTCTCAAAAACCACTCCTGTCTGCATCAATGTTAAGCCCCATTAGGAAGACAATACATATCTTGTCTAGAACTGAACCAGGATTACAACAAGGTTTTAGGATTTGGTCTTTGCCTGAAACCATGTGAAAATCTATCCCTTGGTCTCCTTTTTAACCTTTATTTATCCAGGGAGGGTTTTGCTGAGGACACATGTTCTTTTTCAGCAACGCCCTGCTTCACATTCACACAGTTACACACATGCACACCTGACACCTGAGCAGTTACTTTTGGCTGACTTATTCTTGATTTCCAGTGTGAGAAACAGAGGCTCAAGTCCGGTCTGGTCTCGAGGCCAGGCCTGTACCAGAGCAGAACTAGGTCAGATCTGGTCTCTAAATCCTCTGCACGTTCACCTCCATATGAGTCTGCCCTTGGCCTGCATATTGGAACACATTAGCTCTGGCCATAAATGTGTTTGGCAGATTTCTGCAGGGAGCCAGGGATCCAGGGATCAAAGGCAAATGGAAGGAGATGGCGTGTTAGATAACTTTACTGCAGTACTGGACGTCAATGCTTGTGAGCCAGAGGACCCTTGCGCCAACATAAATCGAAACCTAATATCACTGTCAGCATACTGCCATGTGTCAGCGGCCCCTAGAGAGCCAGTGAAACAATGGGAGATGCCAGATGTGCAGTGAGATTGTTGTTGGTGAAAATGGACGTTTTGTCCCCGAGTACCGTTCCAGCGTCAAAGATAACAGTTTCGATTTGGATTGGGTTTGGCATAATCTGACCTCAGCTCCGCGAATAAAATACCTGGTCTGTATTCCATTTAAATTTCCGAGTATTATCGACCACGAGGAAGAGGTTATGTTTACACTGTAGAACACAGGGTTTGAAATCAAGTTAAAGTGGGAAACTAACATTTCAAACTCAACAAATGGCAAAATGGCATAGAGTATGGTTGCAGCTGTAAAGGGAAGTGTGTCTCCATTAGTGCAGTATTGCAGTGTACCATGAAGTATGAGCATCAAAGAGCACAGACATAATCCCTAGGCTGTAACTGCCATAGTGTGCACAGCCTGTACCAGGGTTGTGCAGCTTAATTAAGTTTGTGTCCGTTGACGTTGCCTCAATAGCTGCTCATTCATTTTTTCTGTTTAATAAAGGTGCAACAAGTGAAAAGAGACGGCTCCATATTTCATGATTTAATCAAACTGCCTATTTTCACAGTCACGTCAAAAATGTTTTTACTATATGGGTGAATCAAAAAGATTCTGAGTGCACAGAAAACCAGATATGATTGCTGCAATATTGAAATACACCTTTAAGGTGTCAGATAGTACTGGAAATTGAGCTTGTGAGTTCCTGCCCTGGAGCCTTCCCAACCCCCATATGTTGCGCAGCCACTTCCCAATGCCCCTAGAGCAGAGAAGCTGTGGTTTCTGAGGTATGTGTGGATGTTTCACAGTGTCTGTGTGGGGGGGCTTAGTCCATGGGAGAGTGAGTTTAGATGGAAACAAACTTCAGAAAGTGTTTCAAGACGTCGTTTCAAAAGCCGGCTGTCTGATGATGATGATGAGCGTGATGTTGATGGGGACGTTGATGGATGTCAAACAGATGACGGGGCGGTCGGAAGGTTACACAACCGCACGCTGATGCATTGGCACTTCCTGCCAGCGTAGGTACCATGATGGCCTTATAAATGAGAAACGGGTTAAACAGTGAGAAAATGGGAATTTTCTGCTACGGTTGTTTCAAAATGGAAATATGAGATTGACGCCAGTGTCCATGTCCTCTGACTGTAACGTGGAAAAGCATCCTGTGATAGAGCAAAGGGTCAAAGTTCACACTTAAGAATGGACAAACTTGAGGAGAGTGATGTCCTATTGTTTACTACTCGACAAACATTGACTAAACTGACAAATACTGACAGTTTAGATTAGCATGTTTACATAATGTTCTGGATTTGTGTATCTGCGTGTTTGTGTAACACACATTCCTCGTATTGAATAGATTGTTGTGATTTGTGGTACTTGATGAGATTTGATTACAACTGTACGTTTTTCCAGCACGAGTCGAAGAGAAGTGTTTGTTGAGTCAGAAGAATGTGTCTCGATATGATGGATGTTGTGTCGCTCATATGTGGCAGCACAGCAGGCCAACACTGCTATGGAATTCCATGCTTCAAGTATGTCAGGAGTGCTAGACTTGAACATGGCTTCTTTGGCATTCACTGATGGTGTTGTTGCACTGTAATTTATATGGGCTGAGTGGCGTCTCTGTTTAAAGCGAGGGTTGGAGTCTGTAAACTTGGTTTGCGTTTACAAGCCAGGGCTGTAGTCTTGTCCTGCGCTACATGGAGTCTTTGCCGTACATTCTTAGGCAGTCAATGTCAGTTGGCTTGCATGCACAAACAAAAGTTTTAGACAAAGCTTTTTACATACATACAATATCTATCTTATCTTGTCTGCCTTTTGAGTCAATGAAAAACCTGACATAGTTTGAGTAATGAGGAGCAGTGGTGTTTTAACTCAGAGGGCTGTGAAAGGATAAGAAGCCGGAAAGGATAAGAATGTTGTATAGAAGCAGATTAGTCTGTCAACCTGTGTTTGTTTATGCTCCGAGATGAGGAGAGGAGGAAGAAACGGATATGATATTTGGAGAAAGAAGGGTGTACGACCCAAAAAAAAAAGGGGGCACAGGAACAAAAGAGCGTGAGAGGAAGTATTTGCTTTTCCCTCTGAGATTGATGGCATGGATGAGAGCATGGGAGCGACCTTGACTTGGTCATGAGAGTGGCGTGAGCACGGAGACAGAGAAAGACAGAGGGAGAGTTAGTAATCAGACTGCTACAGTAAACAGGCTCTCAAATACCCTCCAGGAAGTAAACACTTAAACATGAGGCACTGTGCCATTACAGCCCATGACCTTGGGAGTTAAGATTCAGACAATACAGACAGATGGCAAATCCTGCAAAAAGGAGGAGATGTTGTTTGGACTTTGAAAATATACAAAAATATAATGGCGAATACAGACCGCATGAATAAAGGCATCAGGCACTGAGATGCACATTCTTTGTTTCAGAAAGCCGACTGTTCGAATGTGTTTTCACCAAACTGTAGGCTACGTTTGAAATGATTAGATAATTAGAAAGATCAGGCATCCAAAGACCTCTGCACTATTTATTGATTACAGTACAAGTACAAGTTCTTCATATCTGCCTGATGTTGTTCCAACGTCCTGAAACCCTTCGCTTAAATAAAGTCTTAGGATATTTCTGATGTAGTAAAAAGCATGTAAGCATGTAAAACAAGCATGTGGATTTCCTCATGCCTTGGCTTATCCAGGAAGTGATGTGTTTACGAAAACGAATATTCTAATTGGGAGTTTCACAGCAGCAGTGCAGTGGAGTTATTTATCTTCATCTTAGCCATAATATGAATATAATTTGGACATTTATGAACCTGTATCGCAGGTTTGGAGATATAAACAGTGTATAGTATTTCATGGGAGTGTGATATATTGTTTATGCATGCAGCTCTTGAGGCGTCAACCTTAATTTTCTTTCTTGCCAGCAAGAAAGTGCGTGTCAGGCCTTAAGGTGTGCAGCTGTGGGAGCTTTCTAGTCTTTATACATCTGGATATCCTTTTAGACATTGGCCAGGTTGGAAAGTGTCTCAATAAATCAGGATTTATCCAGTGAACATGATTTTGAATGTTCTAGTGGACGTAGTTGTCGGTCCTGGCGAGCGGAGCTTACCATCTGTGAAACATATCAGCAAATTAAATGATTACAAGCCGATGTGATTTATAAACAGGGGTGGCTTCAGGTTGGGGGTTTTTCATGTTAAGTAGGATTCCTATAAGAGAAAACTCCCCAGTATGACTCAGAAGAGACTCATATACCCATGATACACTACTGCAGAACACTCATGAGCTTCATGTTTTACCCACTTGGCAAGTTGGCCAGGAAAATGTGAAAAAAAGTGGGCTTACCTTTAGCTGTCATTTTTGTGGCATCACTACAGACCACTGGCAAATCTGAGTGAAGTCTACTGTCAACCCCTCTGGCTGATCCTAAAACAACAACATTTGTTCTGCAAGTGATTCCAGTCTAGGATTAAATAAGAAGTGCTTCATTCACAAAGTGTCTTAGGTTTGTTGATCTAGGAACGCCTTAGTTTAAAGGTTTTAATTCCTGCAGGTCTATACCCGTTTAAAAAAAAAAATGTTTCTGAGGTTTAGGATGTTTATTGATCAGTATTTCAAAAATGCAACTGATCCTCAAAATGTTTAAAATGTTCAAAGCAAAGACCTGAAGTCAGCTAACAACTTCAGTAATATTCCATAGCCATTTTACCATCAAGCCATCAATCAGTAGGTGTCACATTTTTCAAATGGCGAATATCTAATTTTACAG
>OMLI01095724.1:0-16591 GCA_900302605.1 Rondeletia loricata
CTGGTGTGACCACCATTTGCCTCACGAAGTGCAACACATCTCCTTCGCATAGAGTTGATCAGGTTGCAAAACGACTTTTGAGACTGCTTATGGTAGAGACATGAACATTCAATTCACGGGCAACAGCTCTGGTGGACGTTCCTGCAGTCATCATGCCAATTGCACGCTCCCTCAAAACTTGTGACATCTGTGGCATTGTGCTGTGTGATAAAACTGCACATTTTAGAGGGGCCTTTTATTGTGACCAGCCTAAGGCACACCTGTGCAATAATCATGCTGTCTAATCAGCATCTTGATATGCCATACCTGTCAGGTGGATGGATTATCTTGGCAAAGGAGAAGTGCTCACTAACACAGATTTAAACACATTTGTGAACAAAATGTGAGAGAAATAGGCCTTTAGTGTACATAGAAAAAGTCTTAAGATCTTTGATTTCAGCTCATGAAAAATCAATAACGTCATATTCCAAAGCTCGATTCCTAGCTGGGGGGCAAGCGAGCAGACAGCTGCCCTGTCACTTAGCTATATAGTCATTTTAGAGTTTATAAGAGCATTTATGACTTCTGATAGGTTAAATAGCTACTTTCGATAATTTTCGATACTTTTAAAATACTTAATATTTTCGATACAAAAAATATGGTATCTCGATACTTCGACAGTATCGATACTTTTGACAACCCTACTGCACAGGGCAACTTCCTGCACAAGATGTATGTCAAAACACTCCTAGAGATCTGTACTTTCACAACCCACTAACATTTAGACGATTAAATACAAATAAATTGGTTTAAATCTATGGAAGAAGAAAAGGATTAGGGCCACATGTAAAAATGTATTTGAAATGAGTTCTGAGTCTCATCTCAGAATTCTGAGTTTCTGATCTTATTCAAGGATTGCCAACATCCAGAGTTAACATTTACAACATTTCTGTCAAGAGTAGAACAACTTTCTTTCGGGTCTATACAAGTTAACCTGCAGGAGGAGAGCGCATGCTTGAGGGTTAACGCCCACTTTTGAAAACTGGAAGGTGAGCAGGTTTTTTACTGTTGGATGATTAATCTTCTTTTAAAAAACATAGACGATCTCTGGCTGCCATTCCAACAGCTCCCATGTTGTGAAACGGGATCTCGGACAGCTGAATTCATGAATAGAAAAAAGGGGGTGTGGCGTTAGGAGTAACTAAGAGAGACAAAGTTATGCCAAACAGCGACTGACAAATAATTGACAGATTAAATACATAAAAATTGCTATCAGACGATGAAACACTACATGCAACCACTTAGTTGCTGTTGTTGTAAGAGTGGACCTATGCTTGATCAACGCGAGGTTTCAGCGGTTTCAACGTAGTTTGGAACGATAAAAAAAATTCAAATCCTGTTATAACGGACGTTCTGGAACGTTACCTGGCCCGTAGAACTTCTTCCCTCTGGTCACGTCGAACACTTTCCCGTTGACAGACATGAGAATCCTTGGATCCTGCAAACCGTCGTACGGCTTAAGCTCAGATAATGTAAAATCTCTCTTTTTCAGTTTGGGCAGGGGCTTCTCGACCTCCCCGACGTCCGGCGGCTTGTCTCCGCGGAGGATTTTGTACAGGAGGAAAATGCAAAGGCCGAGCAGGCTCAGGTTCAACGGCGACGTGAAGATCTCCTGTAAAATCCCACCAGGCGAAGTTTGCTCGCTTCCCTCTGCTTCCGCCATGTTGATTCTCTGTGTGTGTGTGTGTGTGTTTGTTGGGCGGGACCGCTTGGCCTAAACGCTACAGAAAGCGTGAGAAATGAACCAATCACCGGAGCCGCCGAGACATCGGTGTGCTAGACCAATCGGGTTCGTTCTAGGTTTGTTCGACGAGTCGTCCTAGCGAATAAAAATCGAGGGGTAGCCTACTCTAGAAATGTAACAGCAAAACTACAAGTCCCACTGTAACTCCCCGTAGGAACAATATAGTGATACCGTAGGAGATTTAAATACTTAAAATTCACCACAGACTAGAAATCCCTATAGGAGTATTATAGTGATACCTATTATAATAGTGATAGCTATAAACTCATCATTCGTTCATAAGACCCAATAGGAATATTGTAGGTCTTTTCTAGGATACCAAAAAAAATGCTTAGAGAAACACTAGAGCTGAATAATTTCACGTTTTGGCGTTTTGGCGTGGATAAATGTAAATAGCCTACAACATACGAACCCAGAAATAATGCAACACGTCACCGTCCGCAAAAATAAGTCATCACATCCGGTGGGTGTTTCATGCAATTCGGTAACTTCCTTCTCTTGGAAACCGCCTCTAACTGCTTCTTTGGTTCCCACCCAAACAAAGCGCAGTTGGAGGTTTTGTTGAGTAACGCTGTAACGTCATCTAGTCGCCTCTAGCTAGCTGACCCCCGACAGTCAGCCAGACTCGTTTAGACAGTCGGGTTCCTGTTCGCTCCCACTAAACTAGATGTGCGCTAGAAACGATGTCACTTATCGTTCGGGGAGTTTCTCTGTGGGCTTTGTTGTAATTTCAGCCATTGCGCAACACTGGCAACAGTCATAAGTTAGTCTTCGTCATCCTGTTGTTGCTGCTGCTCGGATTCGGCTCAGATGCTGAGGGAGATTTATTGAGTCAGGTGAGTTTTCTTGTGGTTTTCTATATATTTTTTGTGGTTAAGTGTTTTCCAACCCATCTACTACTACGAGGCTGTGTTGGCGAAATCAGCTGTGTCATTTGCTGTGTATCCTCTTTCACGCAGCACATTGAGCAACCCGGCGACTGGCTGGCTGGTTGTCTACCCCCTTCCTGTCTGTCCCTGTCCCCGGCTGCCTCCTCTCCCTGTCCCGGGCCTTTTCACCATGAGTGCGATGCGTGTGGATGCCAAAGTGGTGATGCTGGGGAAGGAGAGTGTGGGGAAGACCAGCCTGGTGGAGAGATACGTCCATCACCGCTTCCTCGTCGGCCCTTACCAGAACGTGAGTGTCAGCTGCTCCACTTCAATTTCTATGCCAGCCCGTGTTTTCCCCTCCCTGCCTGCTCCTTTCGATTTAATGAAAGACACTGCTGTTATATTGAGCCTCAGGGAGGTAGTGGTAAATACAGCTTAAAAGCATGAATTTATCCTTGTCCCATTGAAAGACACTGAGATCAGTTTGATGCAAGTTACTGTGATGTATGGTATGAATTTAAGTCCATAAAGATGTATCAGCCTAAAAAGGTGGGTGCATCGAGTTTAGCTGGGTTTACGCTCCACTACATCCAGATGAACCTAAAACACTGATGCACAACATGATGTAGGAAGTTTTCCCGGATGCTTAGGGTCAAACACGCCCGATCAAGCGGCACTATTCCAATAATTTTTCAACTTTTATGACCGGTTCGCCCATTTACTGCTACAGTCTCCTTCCACCAAACTACAACATGGGAGGTGGTGGCAAGTAGTGTGAGGCAGTTATAAAACACTGTATCGAAATAAGTGCAGCCTGGTGGATCGTCTGTATTTACCAGAGGAGCCTACCGATTCGGATACATTCCTCAGTCGTGTTCTTTTGAGGTGTATGTTTGCCAATTAGCAAGGCGACATT
Organism: Rondeletia loricata; assembly: GCA_900302605.1. NCBI lineage: Eukaryota > Metazoa > Chordata > Actinopteri > Beryciformes > Rondeletiidae > Rondeletia > Rondeletia loricata. The sequence goes on from OMLI01095724.1 coordinate 3,569, forward strand.
TAAGTGCCAAATTTCACAGTGGAGTTTGATGTGGTGTTTTCTCTCACACGAAGAGGGAAAGAGGAGCGCGTGTTGGGGCTGGTTCTTCATCCCATCTTCACGAATGGGATTTTGGTGACGCTAATAGACTGACTTTTGGTCGCCATCTTTTCATCTTTATCCCAGGGTTCGACCGATGTGGGTTTTTGAAGGCCGATACCGATAATTTTTTAGACTGAAGTCACAGATAGCCGATATGTTATGCCGATATTCAACATCAAAATTCAAGTACATTGTTTGCTAGCACAGTAAGCTAGCTGGATGAGCCTAGCGATAGTTGTCAAGGAGACCTAGAAACGGTAAATAAAAAGAGAAAAAGGAACAGAACACGCCGGCCCGGTGGCGACAACAAAGTGATTGTCTTACACAGAGCATAGCAAAGTGCATACAATTACACAGACATGCACGGTCCATTGGCCAGATAACCATAACAGCTTATTATTGCCTGTGTTTATGTTGTGTATCATATTTGTCAAGTCAGCATAGTTTAGCCAGTTGAAGGGACTTACTTGGTCATTTGCCCGCTCGGTCCAGCTGGTGTCTTTCTCTTTTGCCAGTTTATCCTGTTGGTTGTGTGGAGGAATGTTTCTAAAAACGCAGCTGTCCAAGTGTGCATCGAAACTTTGATGTTGAGTAACACCCAGTGATCTCTATTCTTCAATGTCAGCCGTGGATTCAAGCAAAAACGGTGACAGTCCCTCCAACATATACTCTGTCTCTGTGGGCATGGCTGTGCAATATCAGCACATCCACCAGCAGTCACCGTTAGCCCGAGCCTCTCCGGCCCAATCCAATATTTAATAACAGACCAATATCGGCCCAAGATATCGGCACACCGACATATCAGTCTAACTCTACTTTGTACCGTCTCCATTAGTGCCCATTTAGATTGTGGCTAGGGAACGCCAAGACTGATATTACCCACAGTCTAGTGGGATTATAACATTTCCATCCGTGAGTGTCTGATGCTTTACCGTGCCTTGTTCTCCCTTCCTGATGCTTTACCTTGCCTTGTTCTCCCTTCCTGATGCTTTACCTTGCCTTGTTCTCCCTTCCTGATGCTTTACCGTGCCTTGTTCTCCCTTCCTGATGCTTTACCGTGCCTTGTTCTCCCTTCCTGATGCTTTACCGTGCCTTGTTCTCCCTTCCTGATGCTTTACCGTGCCTTGTTCTCCCTTCCTGATGCTTTACCGTGCCTTGTTCTCTCTTCCTGGCAGACTATCGGTGCTGCTTTCGTTGCCAAACCAATCCAGCTGGGAGACAAAGTGGTGACCTTGGGAATATGGGTGAGTTGGGCTACCTGACTTGAACTTGTCAAACACGATGAGATGATTTGAGTGTGTGTACTGGGGCTGCGACTAACGATTATTAATTAATTAATTGATTACCATCATTTAGTTTATAAAATGTCATAAAATTGTTTATTTAGTCTGATCAGCAGCCCAAAAACCCCAAAGTATTCATTTTATGCTATGAAACGAAGAAAAGCAGCAAATCGTAGCATTTGTGAAGCTGTAACCAGCAAATGTTTGGTATTTTTACTTGATAAATGACAAAAAATATTAATCGATTATAAAAATGATAATCAAATATCAAAATTATAATCGATTAATCGGCTAATCGTTTCAGCACTACTGTGTACTGTATGTACCGCATTGACTAGACTACCAACAAAGCTTTTAATGAGGAAATAATGTTCTTTAATGAACAACCTGATGTATGTCTCTCTCTTTATATCCTTTGATTTGATTTGGGAAATAGAGAAATAAAAATAAACACTTCATGTGTGTTTGAACCCAGAGGATAGCACAAGAAAGTTGTTGAAGTTTCAGTTGTTCAACTCTGAGCTCCACAGGAAGTGTTGCAGTTTCTTCTATATTTTGATTTATCCCTCTCTCCATCTCTGTCTGTCTCAATTCCTCTCTCTCTCTCCTGTCCTCCTCTTCTCTTCTCCCTATTTCTTTCTCTCTTTCTGTCGGTTTTCTTCCCTCTCTCTCTCTCTCTGTAACACAGGACACAGCTGGATCAGAGCGCTACGAAGCTATGAGCAGAATCTACTACAGAGGAGCCAGGGCAGCCATAGTCTGCTACGGTAAATCAATCTCCTTCCTTATCGTTATGGAAATTAGCGCAAGGTAAAATCATTGTGATGCAACGTATCTGATATCTTTCAATGTGTTTGCATCTGTCCCTATATAAATAAACCATAACTACATACATAACATACATCATTTGGCGGCCATATTGGAGGTCTTCAGCTCTTGGGCAACAACGGCTGAGAACAGCTGGATGTGTTTCTAAACGTGCGTGGTGTTCCCTCCGTTTGTTCATTCCACTTAGGGGAATTTTGCCCATTGAGAAAATAGCTGATGGCATTTCCCACAGTGGATTACTCACACTGTCCTGTTGCATTTTATCGTTCTACCGTTTACCACCATGTTGTTTCTGTTGTCATTTCGATTCTGTTTTCCAATCCAGTTGTATATTTTCTTGTCATTTTGTCTTTTGTTTGTTTCTTCTGTTCGTTTTGAGGTGAGATGTTTTTATAAGTTATTTTTCCCCGTCTCATCTGCACAAATCGGTAATAGCACGTCATTTTTCTTTAAAGAAAAAAGTATCGTATTTTTTTGCACCGTATCTGATTTACCACTGAAAAACACTGAATTGTGTGAGAATTGGGAGATTTCATCGTAATAAGGTTATGCGTTGTCACCATGCGATGTCTATCCTCATGGTTTAGCATTTCTGTCCGTTTTATCACTGTGCTAGAACTGATCACGTGTCCCTCATGCACCGCATGCAAGGCTGTGTTCAACTGAAGATAAAGTCTTTGTAATATCAAATTGTCTTCTAAGTTAATAAATGTGATTGTGGTTGTGATTTGTAGATCTGACAGACAGCAGCAGCTTCCAGCGAGCTCGGTTCTGGGTGAAGGAGCTGCAGAGCTGCGAGGAGGTAAGAGAGCCTTTCCCATCTAAATTAAAGGGGAATACCACTAAATTCGCCGATAGAGGGTGATAAGTCCTAGATTACTTAATGCCCCTTTAAAGAATTTGGTAACTTTTGAAAACATGACATGCCTGACTCATTGTAAATTATTCTGGATAAGAGAGTGTCAGCAATGTGACTTAAAGGGACATTAAGTTATCAATGACTTTTATCGACCTCTACTGGTTAGGGTTAGTTACATCGACAGGTCTCTGGCACAGTAACTAGCTAATTAGTGCAGAGATCCAACAGAAACGTCTAGTGAAGAGGCAATGTATTTATTTTTATTTAGCCTTTATTTAACCAGGAAGTCCCATTGAGATGAAAAAAATCTCTCTTACAAGAGAGACCTGGCCAAAACAGCAGCACATAAAAGTGGCAGACAACCAACTAAATACTGTAATAATAATACTGCGTATATTATGATATATTCTGGTTGTTTTGTGTAAAAACCTGACTTAATGCACCTTTTATTTTTGAAGTGCTTGGTTAATTGCAAGTTACTGCGGATAAGAGCATCAACAAAGTGCCATAAACATAAATTCATCTTAAAATGGCATTTTTCTTTGGTAGAACACTTTCACTTTAACATATTTAACATTCCATTTGGTGGATGCTTTTATCCAAAGTGCCTGACGGTACCACAAGTCCATACATTTTCAGCACGGCTAGTCCCAGTGGGAATCGAACCCTTAACCCTTGCAGTGTTAGTGCCATGCTCTACCCCTTATGTTGAATCTGTGTAATATCTACCTGTGTCACTGACATTGGTTTTTTTTTGTTCTGTGTTGTATATGAAAGCACTGTAAGATCTACCTGTGTGGCACTAAGAGTGACATGATTGAAGGAGACCGGAGCCTGCGCCAGATAGACTACTACGATGCTCAGGACTTTGCTGACGGTAATTTCAGTATCAGTGTTTTAAAGAGTTTGCACACGTTTGTTTGTTTGTTCCTGGTTACCAGAGTAAAAGATATGAGCCAAATCTTGAACACACTGGTATTCTTGCTTCTTTGCATTTCTGTGAAACAACCAATGTCTCGGTCAACAGACCTAGCTGCTAGCTTCTGCTGGACAAACAAGGACGGATCTTCCTGCCAACCAAGTTACCGTCCTTTCTTCGTTCCTTCCCTCCCTCCTTCCTACCGACCACCCATTGCTCCTACTGACCTTTAGTTTTTTTGGTCTCCTTGCCTTCATCTACATCTTTCCTTCATGACTGAAGTGGATTTAATAGGTTAAACTAAGAAGGGATTGGATTATGGGTCTCGCCCGAATTCCCCTGGTCTATTTCATGGAAAGAGTCAGGGGTTCCTAATGTTCTGTATGTGTAATTACTGATGTATTACTGACTGAATGCAATCTTCGGAAAGATGACGGTGTCCTGTAGTCGCACTGTTGTTGTTGTTTTTTAAGCTAGCAGCGCTAAACAGATTTCTGTTTCTGGCTCAGCCTGACTGACATGTAACCTTTTGATTTTCATTCACAGAGATCGGTGCGCAGTATTTTGAGACCTCAAGTAAAACGGGAAACAATGTGGGTGAGTCACACCTTCAGCTGTTCAGTCACTCAGACCTGAGTGAACTCTTTCCTCATGGGGTGTTTGACAGCTCAGATCACAGCTGTGTTCATTTACAGTCAGTCGATTCAGGAAGTGGGTTCTCGTCAAAAGTGTAATATTGAAAAACGTAGTTATGTTTTGAAGCACATAAAATATACAGGATTATAGTAAGAGAAGGTCAAGTTTAAATTTAGAGGATTTTTTTGTTTTTGCATTTAGTGCCTTTACCTGAAATGCATGACACTGCAACACATTTTACCACGCAGCAACATGAGAAATGGCCCTTGCGTTGTTGCGTGTGTTCTTGCGTCGAGCGTGTAACAGGCCTAAAGTGCAGCTAGTGTTACGGAAATGATCGGCAGGGTTGGATAGCGCCTTTGACCAATCGGATCGCTCGGTTAAAACTTGCCGTTGTGTAGCTAGTATGTGCAACACGGCTCTCATTCAGGCATTACGAATGTGAATTATAAACCGGTTGTTATCGATGTATGAACTGATAGATTTGTTCTGCTTGCCAGATGGGCTGTTCCACAAAGTTGCGGAGGATTACAACAACACTGCCTTCCAGTATATGACAGGTGAGAGTTTTGTCCACAAACACTCAATTTGTCAAACGTGAATCCTGTTTGTAATGTTCAGATAATCATGCATTGGCTCATCTGGCGCTTGTTTGGTAAGCGTTAAACAGTAAACTTAAATCTAGAGCCGATCCTCCCATGCTGAATCTTAACAACTATAATAATAGCAATAATAGATATAATAGTATGGCACTACTCGATGTGTTTGATGATGTTAATGTTCATCAGTGTTCACCGTTTACATTAAGTATATGTTGTTTTAAATGTTATGTAAATGCGATGAACAGCCTCAATAGACCAGAATGCAATGCAGCCACAAGACATGTGGAGTTTTGAGTAAGGGGCGCGGCTGCAATCAGACACGCCCCAATGTTCACCAACTAGTTGTTTAGCTAGCTATATTTTAATGCCCGTATGACCACGTTTGACTGAAAACAAGTTCACGGCCGTTCCTTGGGGGTTGTCTAAAGGCATTCTGGGAAATGTAGGAAATCACTAACTGCAGTAGAAGTAGACGAGGCGGGTTGAGGGAAAGTGGGTTCACCCACAAAATAAATTGCAACACTTCATCACAAAATAACTTTGTATTGAACATCACAGATTGCTCATATATAACAGTGTAAGGATCTGAGGGAGGATTCTTCCTCCTGAATTGACTGAATTGAAAGTGAGCTGACCCCAGCTCTGCTAAATCAAAGCCTTTCCCTCCGTCTCAGCAGAGGAGACCTCGGGTGTCGACTTGGGCCAGAAGAAGGACTCGTATTTCTACTCCTGTTGCCATAACAACTGAACCTGAAGGACAGGGAAGGGAAACACCAGGGGTCACAGAATAAAAGACCTGGATATATACTGGATGGGTGTTTCACAACTACGCTGTGGATCTGGTATCCAAACCATAGAGGAGGAAAGACGGCGTGATGGAAGAAATCAAGCAGTGCTGTTTGTTTTTCCTCTTTGGGATGTTTTCTTTTGTGCCATAGAGAACCGAGGCCTGCAGACTTCTCTGAGGAGGATCATGGGAGTTCTCACCACCGGGCGGAGAGGTGCGTCTCGCCACCGGGGATGTTATTTTCAAATGTCTTTTTTCTCCCCAAACTTCAAGGAGTTTTTTAACACAACACTCCCCTTCATTTGTAGTGGAGGGTCGTGTTTTCCTCCCGTTCTCACCCACTTATTTCCTGTTGTTGTTGTTTGTGTCGTCGACATCACATCCCTCCGTTAGTCACTTTTCCACCGCAGCAGCGAGCCGGACTGGGCCGGGGCCTGGACCACGTCTGGTTTACCTGCAGGTCTCGGTGCCGTGGATCCGTCATTCGAAAATCACTTCCAACCCTGAGAGCCAAAAACTGCTTAAACTATGTTGTCAGCCATGCTTTATTTAAATGAATGCATATTATACCATTGGAAATTTGGTATAATGGATTAGTGAAATGATACCAATGATATTTCTTAAGGCCTTTACACCCACAGTAAAAATGTCAGGACTGTGTGTGTGTGTGTGTGTGTCTAAAATCAACTTGCTTGACTTTCCTGTGTTTACGGTGACACTATCGCCACGCTACGGCACGTAACACATTTATTGTAATGTATCTTGTACATTTATCTTTTGAACCATAAGCTATTATTCTGTCTAAAGGAGAATTTCAACCTGAACTGAGGTTGTTATCCCGCAGGAGTATAGTTCCTAAAAATTCTAGATTTCTATTACCAAACTGCATGGCCTGAGGTGACTGAAAGAAAATGTTATGGACAGTTAATTAAACCTCTATTTTCTATTTTGTAATTCTAGATGCATAATATAGACATGGGGAATTAACATTTTCTTTCAACCATTTCAAGCAACGCCAGTCACCGATGTCATCAGATTGCACGTTCCCTCAAAAATCAGGAGATTTCATAAAAATTTCCACTTCTGCAGGACAACCTGAAAGTTCCCCTTTTACGGTGTGAAACGCAACAACAAAGATTTCACCAACGCAGGAAAGAAAGGTGAATTTTGCAATATGGCAAACACAAAGTAACACACGGCCCTCGACGTTCTCACAACCCAATTTAGACCCATGTTGAACTTAACTGTATGTACAATCTGATAAGGCTCAAGTTACTAATTTATTGCCTTTTACGTTGTGCTGCCTGATAGGCTGCGGGGGAAACTGGCCCAATACGACAGTAATTCCCTCTATCATGCTGCTTCGGTGCGTCAGTGTCTTATGTGCCATGTGACAATATTTTGATGCACATTTTATTTTTATTTTTCTCAAGGCTGTTAATGAAAGACAGCGGTGTAAAATACAAAAGCGTTCTGTAAAATTAAAAAGCTCTTTGGACATTTTTTTTCGAAGTTCTGGAAGGCCTTGAATTTCATAATGTTATTGATTTATTAATTTATGCTTTTTCTTTTTTGCCCTCTGGGATATTATGGTAGCTTTTTATGCGTTTGATTGGAAAATCGGAATAATAAATTGCTGGTTTCAAAAATCTCCGCCCCATCTCATCATCTCATCCCGTCTATCCTAACTCAAAAAAAATGAAAAGAAGTCTTGAAATAAAAGCTGTCAAGACAATTGACATTATCATAAAACCAAATGAAATCAGTTGAAACCAGCGAAACTATCCGTCACTGCAGCGAGATCAGTCCACTTCAGATCTCTTGAAAGGAGCTTGACGAGTCTGAATTAAAGTTGAACTCGCTTGCTAACCTCGTCTGTTCTGCAGTTAAATTCTCCACCCGTCTTAACAAGTCCTTTAATCTTATTTTTAAAAGCCTTAAAATGTCATCGTTACTAAAACAAGTGGGAAAAATTTGCCAGTGGGGTGAGAAAATGTCATTTGGTTTCAAAGTTTTATTTTTCTTGAATTGTCACATTCCCTTGAATAAGACAGATGTCTCCACTTGAGATGCAGTGGAAACCAGCGATATCGTCTATATTCTTGAATCTGGTGACTATCTTGAACAAGGCATTACATTATTATTACCTCACCTCGTTGACATTTTTTTCCCATGTTTTAAGAAAAGGCGAAGACTGTTTATTGGGTATATGGGAATAAATGACCGGTCAAGATGCCTGTTTTGCAGTGAACACTGTAGCTTTGTTAGTCTTGTGACCGCTGCTGAACTTTCTTCACATCCAGTGGGAAGATCCAACTTTTCTCAAATTTTTCTTTTCTTTTTTAAACTTGATTTGACCTATTGTGTGTGTGTGTGTGATAGCTTAGAACGTTATTTAATATTTGAATACAGTGACACGGGAGGGAATAATGAAATGTCACCTGAGAGTTTCTGAGCCAGGCTAAGTGGGGATGAACCGATATACCGATATTGATTGATTAGTGAGTGATTTTTTTTTTAAACCTTTATTTATCCAGGGAGAGCACACCTGGGAGAAACTGAACTCCATGTCATATCTTTCACTGGAACAACGTAGACTTGAACCGTTAGTTTCGGCTTATTGAACAAAAATGATTGAGCTAGTATTTTTATTTATTTTTTCATTCGAGAGATCTGTCATCCTTCTGTGTGATAACGGCAGGAAATCAAGTTGTTTTGTTCTTTGACACACCACTAAATCCACACAGCTTGGTATCTGAGGATGTCCTATGTTCGGTCCAATGCCACTGTCGGTACGTCCCCATGTCTCAGCGAGGACGAACGACGTCTAGAGAGTCCTCATCCGGTCAGATACTGACCCGAATGTCAATCATATCCATCATTTGCTGTTCATAAACTGCTTCTTTCAAGTGTATGTAAACATATACTTGTCGTCAACACATAGACACAAATGTACAGAGAAACACGAAGCCCCTTTACGAGGTGCCGCCTCCTTGACTGGGTGTCTTTATACAAGGGCCTGAGCGAGCCGAGACTTCCTCCGCTTCCTTTTGCATGAATGGTTTACAGGCCTGTGCTGTTTGTAGAGTTCAAGGGTCACTGACGCACAGAGAGAGAGGCTGTTTCACCGTTCTGCTGTTTGCCCTGTAGATAAACTTGCATAATTCCTTCATAGCACCAGTGGGTCCGCAGTGTTGGCTGATAAAAAGGCTCTCATGGTCTCAGTGACTGTTTTGTAGCATGTTGTAAATGATAAAGAAAAAATAAAGATTAGATTTCTGTGAAGTTGTGTGCCGTTTCTCTGCAGGAACGGGGCTTGAAACTAACATTCATCAGCCAGCCAGCCGCAGTGGCTGTCGGAAGTCAAGAATTCCACAATTAAAATATCGGTGTTATTTAAAGGGCCGTTAAGTGATCTATGACCTTTATCGACCTCTACTGGTGGCCGGTAGGAACTGCAACAACATTGACAGAGCTCATCTCCGACGACACAAGTCTCTCTGACAGCTTTCTTTATTATGTAGAAAGGACTACAACACATCTGAATGTCCTTACAAGGCAACAAGATATTAGATTTTTCCAACAGACACATTTGAATTGAGACAGACGAGGGACACTCGGCAAAAAAACAAAAAGGCAGAGTAGAAGAGCAGAGGGGTTTAAAGAACGACGACAACTCCCGTAACAGAAACAGAACCAAACTTCCACTGCAGTTAGGAAAGTGAACATGCAGATGGTACAAAAACAGCGCTACAGCCTCCGTCTTATTTACTTTGTGCCACATTATAAGCAGAAACCATGGGGTGAAGATGGGAAACCCACAGTGAGACAGGTAGGGGCGTTCAGTGTCTTGCTCAAGGACATTTCCGACAGGACATACAGCTGTTGTGGGGATCAAACCTGTGACAAAACTGGAATACGTCAGTATTTCAAATATGAACAGGATACTGGTGTGCAGTAAACGCTCTCATGCACTCGTGTAATTCCACCACGTCTCCGGGGGGGGGGGTATATCCACATATCTGTAAATACTGGGATATATCAATACCAGTAGCCTTCAACCAGTTCATATACTATTTTTTCCATCACCTAAAAATATTACAAATATAAGACATTACCAATGTCCTGCAAAAAAACTCTGGATCACCAAAAACACAGCTTTCCAGGAACTGAAAAAGCACTATGTATGGCAACCGGTGGACACTTTTATCCAAAGCACCTTACAGGTATACATGTTTAGTATGGGTGTAGGAGTTCACAAACATTGACTGAACTGTCCTGGGGCAAAGAAACGACATGTGAATTCATAAAATGGGTGACATTCCCCTTTAAGAGAAAAACTGATTATGCATAAAATGATAATCCCAAATATTTTGCAGGATACTGTGATCCAAATTATTTATCATGATTGTTCGTCTCAACCAAAATTGTTTCACTGCACTTTTGCCAATTATTACTATCAACTGTCTTTCCAACGACAGCGTGGTTTCTGTATGAAATTAAATGCAGGGTTCCCACGCTCACCTGGACATCAAATTCAAGGACTTTTCAAGGTCTTGTTTGGTGAAATTCAAGGACTCAAAAATGGCATTAGCTGGGGTAAGACATGACATCATAGAGGCCTTGTGTTTTTTACTCATGATCTCATGTCAAGTCAAGAAGTCCAGGTGAAATCTTTAATTTTAAAACTGTAAATCTCCATCACAGTGTTTTCCTCAGGATGTGAAGTGTTGATCCAGAGAGCTGAGGCATACTGATGAATTTGGGTGCTATATTTTCTCTTTTTTTTTTAAATCAAATATTTTCAAACACTTTCAAGGCCTATTTTATTTATCTCCAATCTATACATTTTCAATCAAGGACTTTCAAGGCCTGTGGGAAATGCTTCATATTTGCAGATATGTCAATATAATAGTTATACAGAATTAACTGTGCAGCCCTCAGCAGTAAAAGTATAGTGGATCATTGGAGATAGAGGATTTTTGCAGGACTCTGATAATAAATAACGGATGTTACTGGCAACAGAAACTGACAACAAATCAACTCACAGACCGGCTATGTGACCATTAGAAAAAGGCCTCTGAAGAGGATGTATTATATCATATAACTCAACACTCGTGTAGAAACAATTTGACATTTTCTGTTCATATATTCTTATATACAAATATACAGGACAAAATATCTGGGCAGCTACCTTTATGGAAAATACAGGCGAGGACAGTCTGATACTCCCAACAGATACTCGACTCATATTTCTCGGCTTAGAGACAAAAACTAGATCGCAGAAACTATCGCTGCTGTTGCAGAGAAAACACGCAACTTTAAAGCAAATTTAGTCATTTTCTAAGTTGGATTTAACACTTTCATGGTCATTTATGTTTTCCAGTTTCGTGTTTTTTGTGACAACAGTGATAGTGGATTTGTATATAAATAACTCTATGGCGCTGATATCTAATCAATAAATACTGTATCTGCTCTTGGTGGCCATTTTCTAACAATCTTCAACATTTCTTCCCTTTAAAGTTTACACCGACTTTTGGGGAGTTTGGCCCATTGGTCTCCTTACCCAATATATGATGAGAGGACTGGCACCAAAATCATCTCTGTGTCTCTGGTAGTTAGCTCTGTCTGGTGCGCATGCTAACGCTTTAGCATACAGTATGTTAAGTAATCGTAGGCGACTAGCATTATCCTGAAGGTGAGGAAATGAGAACTGGTAGCAGCTCTAAGGCTGGATGGTTGGATCTAAACCTGCAAGGCTTGTTTAGGGGATTGGATAAAATTGACCAAAAAATGCACTCTTTGAAACTACTTCCTTCCCGCGAGACTTCGAGTGTAACTTGTTTTGTTTACACAGGAAGTGAGCGAAGTTAGCCAGACTGATGAAGTTATGAATCTAAATGCCGTGGAATAAAAACCAATACCAACTTTGGATTACTAAAAGGTCTTTCTTCATACTTTGAATATTGCTAGTCGCCTACAATTACTTACTATGTGTGATACCTTGTTAAAACAAATGGAATGGTAACGGTGCTATTTTTTATCATTTGTGTACCTCATATAATACCGTTGCAGCAGAGCTCGCTTGAGCAGCTTCGTCCACGGTGGCGATGGTAGTTAGCATTAGCGTCTACTAACATAGTACCGGGATGTTACGCAAAACGCATCACTTCCCGTGCGACACTACTATTTTCCACCAGTGTACTATCCAGTACACCGCCGCTCAGAACTGTCTGTTCCAGAGGGTTTCATGTTACGTTGATGGTTTCGTTGGAGCTTGGAAAGGCCAACTCCAACACTAATAGCAATTAAAAGTGAATGTTTTACCACAAAAAAGTCATCACATCACAGCTTTAACATACTGTATGCTAAAGCGTTAGCATGCGCACCGGACAGAGCTTCCTACCAGAGACACAGAGATGATTTTGGTGCCAATCCTCTCGTCAGATATTGGGTAAGGCGACCAATGGGCCAAACTCCCCAAAACGTTGGTGGAGTCCTTTAAGGACCAGATCTATGAACACATCAAATTAAAGTAATGGAGGCACCAATACTGCTTTTTCCACTGCTGATACTGATTCTGAGCACAAACCTTTAAGACAATACCAAGTACAGACCGACTCTGTTAGTTTCACAAAACAATATAAACTGACAACATGTTTGGAGCCACTGGAAAAAAAGATTGAGATATAATTTCTTCATTGGAGAGATCCAATGTTGTGTGTGAAAAGGGCAGAAAATCAAGTTGCTTTGTTACACGTGGTTCTTGATGCTAGTTTCAATACTGGTGCATCCCTTTTAATAAACAGAGGGCCAATGTCTGAAAGATAAGTATCTGCTCTTGGTGCACTGTTAAGAATATTCATCTTAACATGTCAGTTAATGTAGTTTTGAATTTTAAAATCCAGTTCAAAAGTGTTACCATTTGGTCAACCAAGGATTTAAGTTACCATAACTTGCTTCAATTACTTTAAGTTTATAATTCAGTATCACTGAGATATAGATGATCCAGTTGGTAAAAGTGTTAT
>OMLI01095726.1:0-10637 GCA_900302605.1 Rondeletia loricata
TATCATGGCTCTGACCCTTGCAGTCCTTACTGATGTGATGTTGGTGATCTGGGAAAATAAGCTTAATTTCCCAGATCACCAACATCACATCAGTAAGGACTGCAAGGGTCAGAGCCATGATAGTGTCCTGGTAATATTCCTGTGACCCTAAGATCTAAGGGACAATTGCTAGGGAAAAGAGCTAAGGAGAGAAGTAGATATCATATTAGAGTTGAGTAGGGGAGGAAGATATGGGAGACGGGCCTCACTACATTCCTTATCTTAGGATGGTTATCTGAGAGAGGAGTGATGGGAAGAGCTAAGGAGATAGGGGTTTTTGAGTAGAGAGGGAACGTGATTGGGGGGATTGATGTACTTCTTGAAAAGATGATTTTCAGTGTTTGATCAAGGATGTAGTGGAGGGTAAACCCACCTAAACTCAGTTTACCCAGCTTTTTAGGCTGACATAAATCTGAAGATGGGGCCTTTTTTAAAGGGGCAAAAGGCATTAATGCTTTTCTGAAAGTAGTTGATTTTTGTTCATATTGGTGGTTGTTTGCCATATGATGATAACCAACTGGCGATCACCTTTTTATTTACCACTACATCACTGCCTACGGTGGAAGATGGGGAGTGACTGCTGTCCCGACTGGAGTGGGAACATCATATCCATTCCATTTGATCACTGTTACACAAGTTTAGGGATCAAACTTTGAGATAGTTTACATATTATTCAATAAAACGGGAAGCATTCCCTGTGTCTCTGTGTTTATAAAGTTCCCCGTATTCCCTGTTTTCTGTCAAGCACTTTGTGACAAACCTGTTCGACCCTCGACGTCTGCAAGATTTGGATTAGAAGTTGATTGTGTTAACTTTGTAGTTAACAACTTTTACCAAGTTGCTCTAGGAACTTCAGCAAAGCAAGACTGAGTCTATTGACTAGAATGGAGTGGGTCTATTGCCTCAAATCTACGCTTGGCCTATCCACACGCAGAATTGTTGTTTCATTCAAATGGTTATGATTTTCCATCCACAATTGATGATTCCTCCTCCGTTGTGCCTTTAGGTGCTTTAAAACTGTCTAGTCTAAAGTTTTGTGCGGTAATCTTGGTCAGGCAAAGTTCCAGTACCCATAATGGGGCATTTAAGAGGGGAATGCCACACCACAACGCAACATTATAATCACAAATATGACTTCTAGGGCTTTGCAATGCTCCAGGTAACTTTTAATAACAATACTTTTACACAAGCAAATTTGATTTGTAAAACTTTTTTGTCACCATGCATGGGATATTTTGTCATAGCCTATTAACTATACAGGCACATTTGTGAATAAACAATTTGTGTTGAAGAAAAATAAAATATTAATGTGTTGAAATGGGTTTATTTTGAAGATGCTTATGGGGTGCATATGCATATCCCCAAAGTACTAGGCCTAAGTGTGCCCACTAGAATTGTACACATAATTGCTCATAAAACTACCTTTTTAGTCCTAGCCATAGAGTTTATTACCCAGATAACACCAAACAGGCACAGGGGTGATTGAACGGTCCTGATTTACACCCAATGCTAGACTAAGAATTATTTCCCCATGGGATATATCCAGTCAAAGAAACGTACTGTAGGACACAGTTTCATAATTCATCTTTGTGCAGTCAGACCATAATCTCTAAAAATGCTATTTTATGAGAATCTGAATATGCACACATGGCCGTTTCATATTTAGAGCACCACTTAGTCTAACGTGTCAGTGTGGCCTATTTCAGACGTCCGAACATTGTATTCTTTCCTAATGACCTCCATTCTCCAGGGGATCAGATTAGCAAGGTTATGCTGCACTTCCGTTTGGTTTTAAAAGTAGGCCGCCTTGTTTTGTCCATGTGCCATGCAGCAGAGCATAGCCCCTTTGTCTATTTATAAATGATTTTGTGCTTTGGTTACGCTGTTAGGCCTACATTCAGCTTTGACCATCAGGGTCTCAGTTTCAGTTTTTACAGGATTTCACATGTGCATACCAACTTCCATTAATTTATAATGAAGGTACTTGTTTGGTTATTTTTCCTTTTGATACAAAATTATTTTCTAATGACATTTCTATTTTATTAGTGTACAGTTGAGAGAGTTGGGAAAAATTGGAGGGAGACAGAGGCGATGACACGCAACAAAGGTCATGAGTAGGAATTCAACCCTGTGACGTTGCAAGTACATGGCAAGTGCCCTTGTCCACCGAGCCACCAGGGTGCCTTTTTTCTGCCTATTATTTCCAACATTTTTGATTTGCCCAGATGACATCCCAGTATTTTAAATTCCTAAAATTGTTTGTGGTGTTGATTCCTGAAGGAGAAATTATCTTTTTTCAAGGAGCCCCATGGTAATATCAAGGGACCCCACATAGAGTTCCAAGCCCTGGTCTATATCCTCATTCCATTTTGCACAGAGCTACACAGACCTTTTGTCTGTGTTTCCCGTGGCTGTCAGAGAGCCCATTGCCTATTTTTATATATATATATATGGGTCAACCTCCACTCTCTTCCTACCAGGAAGTGAGCAGTCTGGCCCCACCAGCTCCAATTTTCCACTTGTGTTACTCCTTATATCAACAACGCGCCACATGTGAGACGTCACAGCTGTAAACGGCCCAGCCAGCGAGCCAGCACGCTTTGTTGCACTCAGTGTGCGAGTGTGTGTTGGAAAGAGCCGAAGATACAGTGTGTGTGTGGAGTGAAAGGAGCCATACATGAGCAATTAGCCAGTGTTAAGCCTGGTTAGGGCAGGGCTGCTGCTGTTTGTGTGTGTGTGTGTGCGCGCGCGCCCATATGTCAGTCATTGTGCGGCTCTACCTGACACTGATGTGGTCAGGCTGTATTCACAACAAAGTGACTGTTTGACTTTTACTAGCGAGACCAAATTGCCCTTGAGGAAGACCATTTGGTTGTAGGCAGTTGAGTCAGCACATTGTAATTACAGGAAGAACAACTAGACGTCTTCATGCAAATCCAAATAGCCGTAATAGCGCTGGTTAGACAGAGGATACGCCCGGAGCTAATGAACAGAGAACTAATTTAGTGGGAAAAATGCATTGTTAGTTTCCTTTGAGAAAGTCTGTTGTGTAGCTGTCACCAATATACATGAATTATACTGTTGGCAGCAGCGAAAGCACAATTCCACTACAAGTTGAGGCCAAGATGTTTGTCTCGGGGAAGGCTTGAGAAGAGGTGCTGGCGACATGTACAGGGTTGTGGTTTTTCAGGCTTGGTGTTTTTGGACACACTGCTTCTCTTTGACTTTGTTGAGCTCATTTATTTACACTAAAAAAGATAACAAAAAATAGATTGTGTAAGTGGGATTTTAAAAAAACCAAGGGGCTTATAAAAGCATCTAACTATGAATTAAACAAACATCAAAAAGAATTGGATAACAGATACTAAATCACGACAAAACTCAACAAGGAGGAAAAAAATGTCTTAACCAAAACAAAATACATAAATGAAAGTGCTATTCCCAGGATATAGCTTTCCCCTGGTTTTCCTCCCATAATGACTTGTCCCCCCTTTTTTTGCGTTGACCTGATCACATTCCTGATACCTTGTGAACCGAGCCCATGCAAGCAAAGCCTGGAAAAACTACTGCAGTGACGTCAGCATTTCTCTGGTGTGTCGTCGAGCCGCTGCCTTTCAGACAGCAGCCGTGACCATATGATCCACGGCCCCGGTCTGTGGTGGTATCATCCCTCGATGCTGCGGAAGGCCTCTTTTCCTGGAAGTGTTTGTGTGTGTGTGTGCAGTGGCTCTGGTGACCCATACCGAGCTAAGTGAATAGACAACAGGTTGCCCGAGTCAGGCCATGCTGGCCAAACAAACACCAGGGCCTTGTGCATAGGAAAGCAGATTGAGAGTTGGGTGTTGGTAGACATCCGCATTGGCAGCTTAATTTCAAAATTTCAAGTCAAATTTATTCATAAAGCACTTTAAACAACCAGGTTCTCCAAAGACTGCTCTACAGAGCACCAAAGGACATAAATGAAGAATTCTATTCCAAAACGCTATATATCGATTTAGGAAAGTTTTTGCTACCTGAAGTTCATCATCCAGTATTCGTAAAATGTAGAGGATCCAGTCTGTAAAGGCGTTATTATGCCAACTGAGGAGTTAAGTTGCCGACTGTTCTTTAAAAAGTAGCACCATTTGTTTTAATTTGGTGCTATTGATAATTTTGTAAGAGAAGATGTCACTTTTTTCACCAACAATGGATATCTAATATTGGAAAGAACCCCTTCAGATTCAGGTCAAAGCAAATGCGAGCCAACACAGGTTTATTTAGAGGCCCTGAAAATGTTTCAAGCTCCACATCAGCTCCTAAGTTGTAGGGACTTTATTTTGTTTTCCTACAGCCCAGTGAATGTATGGCGCATGGAACCATTTTGACATCAGGAAATTCATATTAAACACCAAGGGACAGTAACTTTAATCAAATCTTTATTATCATTGTACATGAACATGAAGCTTGTTGATTTTGTTGACTTATTCCCTCCCTATTAGACACAAACATTTTTACAGCTTCAGCCGTAGAGCAGGCACAATCACAGCTCTTGGGGTTTGAAGTGTCTTGCCTAAGGCCACTGCTGTGGTTGTGTAGCAGCTCAGATATTACGTTTCTCCCTTACTCAGCCCAAGGTTGGGAAAGTCTGGCTTAAGAGCCTCGTTGAGCCTAGATGTTCCTGAGAGATATGCTTCCACGTAATTTCGCTATGAGGAATTCAGGTTTGGATCTCTGAGGAGCAGAAATACAGGTTAGGCTTAGACAAAGTGCAGGAGTCTTCTTTATCTATGCACTATCATTTGTAAGGGAAGCACCAGTTTTCGATAAACGTTCAAAGAATGTGCTTGTGTCTGAGTATTTATGATTGAGTATATCTGTGTTGGCTCCATGGCTGTAGACCCCCAGCAGGGCAGATGAAAGGACGGAGCGAGCCATCTGGAACCGACCACTCGCCCCACTGAACAGATAAGGGGATCGATATCTCTGTAACACCTGACAGGATACCGGGCTTCCAGCCTCAACATTGGTTGGGTCACACACTTACGAATTCATTTTGCATAAACTTGCCTTCTCATTTGATTTAGGCTGTGACAGCAGTTTAACTAGAATTACTTTGTGATCTCACATTTAGTCTTCCAGATACCTTTTGTTATATGTTTAGTGGTACAATGTTGAGGAAGGTCATATTCTGAACCATGTGGCCTAGTAGATCCATCAAATAAAGCCTTCTCAGTGAGTTTTTGTTCATCGAAAAATGTAGACTGACAGTTTCCCACACCGTTTGCCCTTGGAGCAGTTTTGGAGGTTGTAGTATTGAACTAGGCTAAGAGAGACAGAAGGTGTAGGCTGGACTGTGCTCTGTTTTGGCTGGATTAAACCAAACTAAGAGGTGGGGAGCATAGTACCGTGTATTATGGCTGTCTTCTCTGGTGAGTGGCTTTGTTTATGCTGCTAAAGCAGTTACACTCATGTTGCTGTCAGAGCAAAGGCGTCCACCAAATGCCATATGTGTTTTTGGGGCGTCTGTTTTAGTTAAGAAGGGTGGTTAGAGGTAGCAGAGACCTAGGTGGCAGCATTTAGGCTGGAATGGGTTTTACACTGAAATGGGAGGATTGAAAACTCCCAAGATCCCACAGTGGCATTTACAGGCAAGCATAATGCATTTGGACCCCATTGGGAAGTATTCAACAAGAAAAAAAACATAGCTTATTTAGAAACCAAATGCATTCACATTCAATTCACATTTTCCTATAGGGCACCACCTCAGGAGTTACTGAGGGAAAGCCCTGCCTACAGGTGGCAGAGAGAGAAAAAGAGTACAGCTTGGGTTTGTGGCTGTTTGGACTGGGTTGATCCAACCCAGACTTTTCCTACCCATACACTTGTTGGCGGGCCACATGCGTTTTTCCCCACACTGCCGGATTGAAAATGTGAAATATCCAACGTTCAAAAATGCTGTGTACCCCTTCCCTGGTAAACACCTATAACAGGGTTCTGTTAGCCTTCTGTGTTCTGGCAAATATGATCCTAGATGCATTTCTAACCACAAATTCCTATACAAAACCAACCCTGCTGGCTATGTTACCACCTAAACCTCCCCTGCAAGCTAAGAGTGTCATTGCAACCATACTGTGGGCCATGCAGCCTTTAAACATTCATAGAAATGAAATGTTGAGTGTATCTGTGTGATATGTATAGTTTACTCTGTCTCGTATCATACGAGTCGTATGTATGCAAGTTCCTGTGCAGGGTTCGATAATAAGGACTGCCTGATGGCTCAGGGCCGAATGTTGACTTGGGCCAGTTGATTTGTCAGACATTGGCCCAGTTGGGTTCTGTGGCCAGGAAAAAAGGGTTCTGGTCTTACTATTTTTCACCCGGTGATGAGCCTGTTATCTTTGCCTCTCTGCTTTGCCATTGGCCCACTCTCCTCTCTGTTGTGCTTTTTCTGACCAATCAGATTGGACACCTCAGATAGTTGTGTGGAGTGGGCATGGCCTTGGCTACTTTCAGTCACAAAATGAAAAGTAAAATGCTGTTTCTTTTGTGTGGAACTGACAGTTTCCCCCAGTTGAAAATGATGAATAAATTCCATACTGTTTGTACTTTTAGTCATTGATTTCTGAGTAAGGCGGATCTAGCTGGCTCATTTTTAAAAGCACTGACAATTACCGCTAAGACACACACACACAACAGGCATCAGCACCTAACCTGTATGTTGGCAAAGCGGGTGGTTGACAACCCCTCATCAGGTCCCATTAATGTGCTGGCATGAATGGAGAGACTCACCAGCCTCATGAATTTCCCCTCTGGGTTTTACTGCTGGTTACATTTACAGAAAAGCCTCTAACAGTTAGTCATGTGGGTTCATCCATGAGTACAATAAGTGCAGCAAGGGACAATTTATACAATGGAAAGAGTTGTTAAAAATCATACATTTCAAATTTATTTACAGTCAGTTATTTTTTGTTGTCAGTCATTTTGCCGTAAGAACAGCCAATGTCATAAATTTTACAGTAATAAATTACTTAAATATATGAAAAGTGGTTGTTTTTAAATGTTGCCTGCTGGGCCAGTGAATATATACTAGGGGCAAGCAAGAGTGTCAGCTACATGCCTAAAATGTAAAGGTAAATTGTTGTTTTGGCTAAGTGAGCTGCGAGAGAGGCGGGGAAGGCTTCGCTGACTCTGCGGACGGTGGTTGTCTTGTCTGGGGCCTTCAGAGTAGAGAAAACCCGTTTGGGGGTCGAGAGAATGGAGAGAGAGAGAGACGGACTCAGTAGGGCCCGGTCTGTCTTGCTGTCTGTTTTGTCTGTTCCAGTCATCGGTCTGGTGGGAACCCTGTGGTTTTCTCTCTCTCTCATGGTTGTCACAACTTGCCCATGGTCTGTCTATCTGTGTGTGGTGTGTCTATGTTTGAGGGAATGAGTGTGTGTGTGTGTGTGTGTGTGTGTGTGTGTGTGTGCGACAGAGAAACAGCAGTGTGTGTGTGTGTGTGTTTTTCATACTTCAAAAAGATAATGTTTGTGTTAGCGGTGTATTCCAGTCCAGCATGTCTTCTTAAACAGAACTTACTAGAGACTGATGACTTGAGAAGACAGACAGCAATAAAATGGAGAGCTCTTTTCACACCCCTGCCACACACACACTCTTTCCCTCACACACACCTTCACACACCCACACTCCGACAGGCGGGCAGTGGTTCAATGGAGCCCCCCCCCTAGCAAACATGCACACTCTCGTTCTTTCTCTCGCTCTCACTCTCTCTCACACACACACCTTCTAACACACAGCTGACAGGCCACAGCAGATATCTCACCTTTTACAGGTTACAACATAATGGCAAAGTCTGGTTCAGCCTGGTCATCAAATGGGATCAGTTAGAGTTGCACAGTGATAGCTAAAATGATAATCCTGGTTATTTTGTAAGATATTATGAACAACAAACGACAATAGAATGGGGTTCCTGGCCTAATGTAAATCTAATTGGGGGCTCTGTATGTGAAATACATTCGAAACCCCCCGGGATAGCGAACCAAATTTAGTTTCTATTCATATAATTTCACAAATAGGTATGCACACCTTGAGAATGACCGTGAACAGTTGTAGAATCTCCATTAGATTTCATGTAGGGTTTGGGCTTGTCTGGTAAATCACTTCAAAGGGAGGCCGTAAATTGCGTCAGTGATAAGAATGGCACCATTTGACCAGGTCAGCGCCATCAGTAGGCCATAAAGTTGGTCTGCTTTCTCTCCCTCTCTGTCACACTCACACACACACACAGCCAGTGTTCTTCATTATAAGATCAACTGAAATGATTTATATATACTTGCTAAATGAAATAATTGTAATAAATGAACTAATTGAGAAGGAATGCTGAATCATTATCCATTGAATATCAGTCTCCCTTTACATTTTTAATTTATTGAATTTAAAGAGTTGACTATCTCAGCCCACATTCATTTGGGGACTCAGAAGAAGTAGGTTTGTGACCCATTTGGTGTCCCAATCCGTTGTTTGAGAACCCAGGGCTAGTGGCAATGATGAGTGAGTTGGGTCTCTGTTTTACTGAAACTTGAAAGTCAGTTATGCACTCACTCACTAATCTCCCCCACTCTGCCACACACACACACATAGCAGGCACACTTTATTAGGGGGCCCGGACCCCCCACATACCATGAAAATGGGTGATGTCTGTGTTGCATTAACACACGCGCACACACACACACACTCTTTTAATGTTCTTGCTACAGCTAGCTAGCGAGCGTGCTCATTTGGGCTGCCATCTCCCTGCGGTGACGCCGTCGTGCCTCTGTCTTTAATGTTTTTACACAGTCTAGAGACTGGAAGATCCAGCTTTAATGCAATAGACTAAGGAATTAAGACCGCAGTGGTTCTGCCAGTAAGGAAAGACTGACTAACACACCAAGACATGACACATGTAGAAAGTCCCCACCCAATGGTGTATATTCCTGTGTACCTAGAATGATCCTGTATGATAGAGAGGTGCCAGGTAAAGAAAATGCAGTTATGGAAACATTTCTACATGGAGAGGTTGAAAGTAGGGAAGAGAATTGCAATTAATATCACTTCTTATTAATCTGAATTAAATGACTGACTCATGTAAAGATAGAAAGGCATCAAATGCAGACATAATTGATGATCACCCAGCAATGAACTAACTAGTTGTTCCTCGAGCTCTGATCTTAGCTGGCCAGTTGCCATAGCTATTTGTTGCATTTCCAAATCAAGGGTGTGGTGAAACTGAATCCACTCTATATGACAAAAAACCCTGCAGATGACACTTGGAATCCAATTATTAATCGGTGCACAAATCTTCAAATTCCTGTCTGATATTTGCACTTGTTGTCTTCTGGTAACATGACAGTCTCTCTAACTACTAAGTAATCCAGCGGCCCATGATGTGAGTGATGGTTATTTAGATACAGTTACCGTTCATTTCCAATGGAAGGGGCAGTTTTCTTGCTTTCTTCCACATTATTTTCTGCTTTTTTTTGTCATGTCACAATCACATCCCTGAGGGAACCTCTAGCATGTTGAGCTGGTTGTCCTGCTAGTGGTATTAGGCAGTGGAGCCTCTTTGTCTGTGTGGAAAGATGCTGAAAGGAAAGCTACATTAGGGGAAAGAAGGAGAGGGAAGGCGAAAGGAGGAGATTAAATGTGATTGGCAGTGAGCACAAGACTGACTCACTCATCTAGTTCCCTGGATTTGGAGCTATGAGCCTAGTCTGGGCTGTGGTGACACTAGTGTGTGTGTGTGTGCGTGCACTAGTGTTCACATGGCTTAATCCAACAGCTGAAGTCACCAAGTTATCGTCGTTGGCCTGGCCACCGTGTGTGTGTGTGTGTGTTTGGAGGAAAATGAAAGTAGTCTGGCGACCAGACCACAACACAGAAGCCAGATTTAAAAGCAGAAATGTACTGTATCTTCTCTCTTTCCCCCACTCTGAAGTCTCCTCTCCAACACCACCACCGCTCTGCCAATCACTCCAGCTCCATAGTGGCCTGTATCTGCTTGACTAGTTCATTCACTGTGCACTAGGGTTGTCACGATACCAGAACTGTGAACTTCGATACAATACCAGTTAAAATACACGATACTCGATACCTCTTTCGATACCACGACAAAAAGAAAAAACCCTTCACACACAAAATACACTGAACAAAAATATAAACGCAACACTTTTTTTGCGCCAATTTTTCATGAGCTGAAATCAAAGATCTAAGACTTTTTCTATGTACACAAAAGGCCTATTCCTCTCACATTTTGTTCACAAATGTGTTTAAATCTGTGTTAGTGAGCATGCCGAGATAATCCATCCACCTGACAGGTATGGCATATCAAGATGCTGATTAGACAGCATGATTATTGCACATGCCTTAGGCTGGTCACGATAATCCATCCACCTGATAGGTATGGCATATCAAGATGCTGATTAGACAGCATGATTATTGCACAGGTGTGCCTTAGGCTGGTCATGATAATCCATCCACCTGACAGGTATGGCATATCAAGATGCTGATTAGACAGCATGATTATTGCACAGGTGTGCCTTAGGCTGGTCACAATAAAAGGCCACTCTAAAATGTGCAGTTTT
>OMLI01095746.1:0-17561 GCA_900302605.1 Rondeletia loricata
TGCTTCGATTACATTCGTTAAGCTACATCAAGTAACCAGAGAAGAGTTCTGGTTAAAGCGTTTAGCCATCAAAATAAAAGCCCGAAAATTTTAATAACATCCATTTATTTAGCCTTCAAAATAAAAGCTCGCAAGTTTAAATGTATAAATCTCTCTTTATCTTTCTCCCTCTCTCACCTCAGATGCTCATAGTCTCATCAGGCGGTTTTGTTAATTGGGGTTTCATTTACTCAAGCATAATAGACATTTTTGTTTATCAAATGGTCAGAAATAACAGGAAAATGCATAGATTTCTGTCAAATAAGGTAACAGACGCATTGCCTTTACTGGGGCGGCGTTTTCAAAACATTCCACTCTGGATCCCGTTTTCTAAACTTTGCGTTTTCAGCCACCGCAAATGCCAAAACAGTTTGCCGTTTTATGTAGGGACCGTGTGTTTTAAGATGAGTGAGTTTACAGTCCATGTAGACTAATGTGTGTTGTGTGATGTGATCATTAATGTACAGCTGCATAGATGCTCTACACGGGTATTCCGCTAGTGGAGAGAAGATGAGGAGGAGAATGCCGAGGAGAGACTGCAAATGACTGAGTAAGAAGTGAATCATTGGAGGGAGGATAAGAGGGAAGGAGAGGGCAGCAGGATGGCCGAGTGGTTAGAGAGATCGTTCCATAACAGAAAGGTCACAGGTTAAATCCTGTGATGTGTTCTGTGAGCTAATCATAGTTTAGGCGTCCTTGAGCTAGACGCTAAACCCCCCTGACTGCTTACTCGTTGTCAGTTGCTCTGGATAAGAGCGTCAGCTAAAAGCCTAACTGGCATGCTAATGTGAAATGAGAGAGGTAGGAGAAAATGAGTGAAGTGAGGAAAATAAATGCTACTCCCTGTGGCTTTGTGTTCCAAACATTTTTCAACGTTGAAAGGGAGGACAAGATTCAGTTTCCTCAGTTTCTTTCATCCCTCTTTTCCCCTTTTCCTTTTCTCCTCCCTCCCTCCTGCCTTTTTCAGCAAGTCAACAATTTCACGGCAGAGCTGCAGGCCAAGCCAGAGTACCATAAGTTCCTGATCGGCCGCGGCGGTGCCAATATCCGGCGTGTGCGGGACAAGACGGGGGCCCGCATCATCTTCCCGTCGCCGGACGACACAGAGCAGGAGCTGATCACCATCGTAGGGAGAGAGGAAGCCGTTCGTCTGGCCCAGAAAGAGCTGGAGACCCTCGTCAAGAACCTGGTAACTACCTCCACAGAGTTTGAGCTATGTGCTTTGTTTTATGTAGTCTTGAGGTTACTTACTTATGTTCTTATTCTTTCATTCATTTTTTTATTTTTTTATTTTTTCATCCATCTATTCATTTGTTGGGTTTATTTATTTAATTACTTTCTTTCCTACTTTCTTTATTATATACGTACATGCATGCATGCATACAAACATACATGCATATAGATGTTTTTCCCTCATGGATCTATTTTATTTTAATTGCACAGTGTTAAATATAGAAGCAAAGTGATAGAAACACAGAATGCAATGATAAAAAACAGAAAGAAGAGATGTAAATTGCTAATTTAAAGCAGGATAATATGTCAGAATCTCAGAAACAGCGGTAGCCCCATTTCTCTGCTATTCTCATTTCAAATGTCAGATTCTCTAACTTCCCTTCTCTCTATCTAAATACCATCTATCACCTCCTACTTTTCACATGCCTCCCCCCTTGCTTCCCTCCCCAGGACGATGTGGTGGAGGACAGCATGGTAGTGGATGTTCGCCACCACCGCCATTTTGTGTGTCGGAGAGGCCAGGTGCTGCGGGAGCTGGCGGAGGAGTACGGCGGCGTGGCGGTCAGCTTCCCTCGTACGGGAGCCCACAGCCAGCGGGTCACCCTGAAGGGAGCCAAGGACTGTGTGGAGGCAGCCAAGAGACGCATCCAGGAGATCATTGAGGACCTGGTAAGAAGTCCAGCGGGGAGACGGAGGGGAGAAGAGAGGTGGTGTGCTTGTGTGTGGGTGAGGAAGAGGAATTTATTCCTCAAATATTGGGAAAAACCTGCATGAGAAGTTTCTCATATTCAACCAATTAAGAAATAATTGAGTAAATGCCATATCATAAGCAAATGAGTTGCAGTTTATCTTTAAATTAAAATTGATTGAATTGAAAACAAAATGACCCCAATCAAAGTGAGTTCATCTGTTTGCCAAATAATGTTTTATTTGTGAATGATTGTTACGTAATTTTTTTGCCAAGAAAGAGAATTTTCGCCCATAAGGACAAATTACTGTTAGACACCCATACGGATTCATATATAAGTTCATTTGGAAACTAAATCAAATTAATAAAATCAAATTATTCAAAATACCAAGAATGTCTTAGAAATGTTGCTCAGAGTAGCTACAATTTACACTGACGCTCGTATCCAGAGCGACTTAGAATAAGTGAGCTAACTGGCTAATCGTGCTGGGTAAGCCTGAACCGCCCAGGATGTGTTTGATGTTACCTGACTCTCTCCCCTCTCCTCCAGGAGTCCCAGGTGAGTGTGGAGGTGGCCATCCCCCAGCGCTACCACCGGGCCGTCATGGGGCCTAAAGGTTGCCGCATCCAGTACATCACCAGGGAGCACGAGGTCCAGGTCAAGTTCCCCGAGAGAGACGACAGCACTGCAGGTCAGACGCACACAACACACAAGATATGTGTGCCTGCATGTATTTATATTACTGCTTCAGTTGTCAATATGTCAAGGCCACCAAGACACATTTCTCTACAATTATTACTTGGCAAATAAAGTGATTCTGATATATGGTGCCGTTCCATGGCCAAATTTGCCATGCAAATTTATTGTAATGAATTGTTGGATCAGTTATCAAAGCAGGAAAGTGACACCTGCCATCAACTAAATGCTGGTCAAGTTAATCACCACTGCTCACAGGTTGACAAATTGTTTTTCTGATCCAATGTGGAGGCCAATGTATTCAGCAGATAACAGTTAACCTCCCACCCTGATCAGTGTGGATGCACACTACAAAATTTTGGGTAGATTTAACCTCAATTAGGCTATCTCACACACATACGGTGGACTAGGGTGAGGACCTTTTTTTATTTTTCTTCTCTTAAGACTTTCTTGACGTACTCAAATCTTACAAAGTAGGCAGGGTCAGGTGTGTCCACCCCTAGGTATCATTCATCATACATCATTAAAGAGACTCTGTAACCTAAATTGGAATTCAACCCCAAATGATATTTTTGTAGGGCAAACGGACAAACCAAAGAATGGCTATTAATGCATTTTCCATGGTAAAATCCCAGGTCAGGAGGCTCCGCCCCAGGAGAATGGTGAGGTCAGTCCAGAGGCGGAGTTTGTCCCCCGCAAGTGCGACATTATCACCATCTCTGGGCGGGCAGAGAAGTGTGAACTGGCCAAGGCTGCCCTGCTGGTATGCACCATTTTAGTTCAGTCAGAGACATGACAGCGTCAGATCATGGGCTCTCTTATTCATTCTTTATTTGGACCATTTAACGCAGGATCCACTTTCATACAATTTATTTTAGGGCTAATGTGCTTTCTTTCTCCCGTTTCACTCTTCGCTCTTCTTCCTCAATTATTTCTCCTCTCTCATTTACCCCTCTCGCTTGTTTTCTCTCCCGTCTCCTATGCTGATTTTCGTCTCACTTCATCCCGCCTCCTCCTTCAGGCGTTGGTGCCCATAACGGAGGACGTTGAGGTGTCCTACGAGCTGCATCGCTACATCATCGGCCAGAAGGGCAGTGGAATCAGGAAGATGATGGAGGAGTATGAGGTTAGTCGGGGGGGGATCTCTCTGGAGACATCGTCTGGCTAATTGGCAGACAATACGCACTAGTCCTGCAGATCAAAATGGCCTTGAGTACAAGGCTGCTGCGTTTAAAGCAGTCAGACCTTTTTGCCTCAGCATTGTGATTATAAAATGATTACAGAAAATGTTTACGTTTTGAGATTTTGATTTGTTTCAATTGGTTACAGATAAAAAGGAGTGGAGGGAAGGGGATTTTCTTTCAAATGGCAATAACAACAACAAAAATCAGGGATCTGTAATTGATTAGTGTGGTGTGTGTGTGTGTGTGCGCGTGGTTGTGTGTGTGTGTGTGTGTGCAGGTGAACATCTGGGTGCCCCAGCCAGAGCAGCAGTGGGATGTGATCAAGGTGACGGGCCAGGTGGCCAATGTGGAGCGAGCCAAACTGGGCCTGTTGGAGAGGGTCAAAGAACTGCAGGCCGAACAGGAGGACAGGGTACACACACACACACACACACACACACACACACACACTGTTGCTCTCATTGTAAGTCACTCTGGAGAAGAGTGTCAGCTCAATTCCTAAAATTGAAATGTAAAATGTGCTTCAGACTTATAATAAACACCCAATTCTATACTCTATTTGTAAAATCGTTTTATATGATATTACTTAACGTTGCCAGGCCCTGCGCAGCTTCAAGGCCACCATGTCTGTAGATCCTAAGTTCCATCCCAAGATCATCGGCCGCAAGGGGGCGGTCATCTCTCAGATCAGAAAAGACCACGACGTCAGCATCCAGTTCCCCGACAAAGGAGACGAGCAGCAGGTGTGTGTGTGTGTGTGTGTGTGTGTGTGTGTGTGTGTGTTAGGGCTGCATGATGTTGACAGAAAAGTCACATGGTGATTCTTTCGCTGTATAATGCGACTGCAATATGACATTTTCAACATGATTTCTTTGACAAACTCAATGTGGGGTGACAAATTAGTTTGCTATGCTTAGAATTCATTTGGCTGGAAGTTTTTCCTTGTGAAACTATATTTGTCGTTCAGGGATTGTGCAGAACACCAGAAAACATTCTTCAGGAGGACGAAACACCTCTCCCCTTTGATTTAAAAAAACAAACAAAACATCCATTTGTGATCTGAAAATCGCAGCAGATGATTTTTTTTCAATGAATCGATCATTCACCCGCTACACTCGCACACTTCTCTCTCTCTTCCTCTTTCTCCGCTGTAACCCCCTCCACCTTGCCACTGCCCTTTTTATACACTCCTCGTTTCTCCTTTGTCCCTTCCACACCCTTTCCTCCTTTCTTACCCTCTGGTCTCTCTCTGTCTTTCACCTCACGCTTGCACATACGCACATTTCCTTCCTGTGTTTTTCCCCTTCCTCTGTAACCTTCTTCCTCCTCTCCCAGGATGTGATTGTGATCTCGGGGTACGAGCGTAACGTGGAGGAGGCGCGTCAGGCCATCCAGCAGCTGGTGGCCGAGCTGCAGGAGATGGTGAGCCAAGACGTTCACCTGGACCCGCGGACCCACGCTCGCATCATCGGCGCCCGCGGCAAAGCCATCCGCAAGCTGATGGAGGAGTTCAAGGTTTGGATGTTTGTTTTGGGGTTTGGGGGATTTTGCGCGCCTGCTTTACACACTGGTTCATATGATTTAATTCTTCTTCTTTTTTTTCTTTTTTTTACTGAAGTCAGAGGAGATGCTAAATTCCTGCACTTGTTCTATTCTGTTCAAGTCTTTTTCTAATATTGTTTTCTGCTCTGCTCTGCTCTGTTCTCTACTAATTTATTCTGTTCTATTGTGTTCTGTTCTATTCTATTCTGTTCTACCCTGTTCCTTTGTATTCTGTTCTGACCTGTTCTATTTTGTTCTATTCTGTTCTTCTAATCTGTTCTGTTCTGTTCTGCTCTGTTCTCCTCTTGTTCCCCATGTCAGGTGGACATCCGGTTCCCCCAGCCAGGCTCTGATGAGCCAGACAAAGTGACGGTGATGGGCCTGCCAGAGACCGTCGACAACGCCATCGACCACCTGCTCAACCTGGAGGAGGAATATGTGAGTTCACACTGATGGAGAGCAGCTCCGTTTTGTTCAGGAGAGCAGTCCGGTTTCTAGCAGAGCCGCTATGGACGTTCTCTTTATTAAGTATTGGAGAGAGTTGGACACAGGTCAATCACCATATCAAGTATCAGTATCAGTATCACAATATCACACCAAACAAAGTGTTAGAAATTGAATTAGTGGGTGGCTAGGTAAGGAAACAGGTTAGCAGGACATGGTACTAGATTGCTGAATGGCCCTTATGCTGCCCCATATGGAGGATTCCACCATATGTGCAGGGCTCTTACACAGGAGGCTGTAAACTGTAAATACTATGGTTCAATACCGATAAATATGACTACACCTTTTATATAGTTGGTGGAATCAGTAAAAGCAGAGCAGTACAAAAGGAGGTGATGTGCAAAAGGGGCAGACAAAGCACACTGTGTGCAAAGGCTATTTAAAGAGCAAGAGCTCTGTCTCCTTTCTCTCTCTCTCTCCCTCCACCTCTCCCAGATGCTCAGTGTGACAGAGACAGAGACCATGGCGGCCTACATGAAGCCTCCGTCTCGCTACGGGGGAGGAGGTGGAGGAGGAGGAGGGGACGATGGCAGCGTGGGTCCGGCTAAGGGCTTCGTGGTGCGGGACGCCCCCTGGAACGCACCGGGGAACAAGGTGGGACCAGCTAGTCCTCACCTTACACTCATCTACACTGAATGTACAAAAATATTAGGGACACTTACTCTTTTCATGAGGCACACTGATGAGGTGAATCCCAGGTATTATCCCTTATTGATTTCCCTTATTAAATCTATACCAATCACAAAGGAGAAGTAGATAAAGAGAAGCAGACGAGTTGGAGATGGATTTTTAAGCTTTGAGACAGAAGTCATGCCTTGCATCCGAGTCATTATGTCAAGCATATCAAACTCTTTGTATTGCATTGTGTTTGTCCCAGGCTCCTGACATGAGCAGTGCTGAGGATTTCCCCACGTTCGGGACGGGCGTGACCCCTAAGCAGGCCTCCGCCTGGGGCCCCAAGAAGTTCTGAAGCAGCTCATCTAGAGAACAAACAAAACCCTATAAAGTAGACGAGAGACAAAACAAATCTCTAAATTGCTGCTCGCCTTCCTTCCTCCCCTTCACTCTCCTTCACTCTCTAGTGACCCTCTCTCTCTCTCTCTCTGTAACCCCCACCCCCCCCACAACCAGCCACAATGAATTCTGGGAGAGCTTCTCCCCCTCCCCATCTCTCCTCAATACTTCCACCCCCTTTCCATCAGAGAAAAAGATTGTTCCTTCAAATGTCGAGTGCTCTGTTCATAGTTTTGCTGCCCCACTCTGCCTCTGTCACACCACCTCTGCTGGTTTTGCTGAACCATTTCAAAGACTGTTTAGACCCATCCGCCCCCCGCCAAAACCCCCAAAAACCAAACGTTCACCCTCCCTGCAGTACATCAGAAAAGTTTCAACTCTTCAGAGTCAACTGAATCATTGAAGTGGAATCAGAGAGCACCAGCTAAATATCCTCATACATCTGAAGAAGAGTATCCAAGTCTAGAATTTACCATAGCTGGTCTTGGATTTTTAATCTAAAAAAAGGGGGGAATCTGTGTTTTCTTAACGACATCTTTTAAGGTTCTTTTCCTGTGGTTTTTACAAGGTTTCTTGTTGGCTCACCTTTCCAAACTGTGTGAGGCAGCAGGTGAGGCAATGGGGTTTGTATATATATATATGTATGTGTGTGTGTGTGTGTGTGATAGTGGGTTCAGGAGAGGTCTTTCACCCACAAGTGTTTGTAGTTCCTCGTATATTTATTATTGAGCTGGGAGCAAAATAGCTACTGTAGTTGGTTTTATCTAGGTTTTCTTTTCTTATGAAAAAGATGTGAAAAACCTGCGCTGATTATAGTGAAGGTTGTTTTGTCACTATTTATTTATTTATTAATGAGCCATTTTATTTTAACTACTGTGATCTTGCGTTTTTATAAAGCACTCACTGTAGCTTGATGCTTACAACCTTAATTTGGAGTGTATATTGTATGTCAGGGTTGAGAACATGTTAAGTTGTTTAAGTGTACAAAGAACTTTTCGCTATTTTTTTTATGGTGTTTTTTTGTTGGTTTCTGGCATATTTGGAAGACTATGTGTGTGTGCGCGCGCAAGTAAGATGTATATTTGAATGAAGCTCAACCAAACTTTTACATCGTCTGTCCGTTTGTCTCTCTTCTCAGAGCTGTTGTCATTTTTCTTCCTTTTGGTGTTTTCTCCCTTTCAGCTGATCACAACACTTCATAAAGTTTCCTAATTTCTGTCTACATACACACTGTGCTACTCCAAATTTAACAACCCCCCAAAAAAATCACTATCAATAACTGCACTTTGGTTTTTGAGATTAAAAGATGCCTACTTCAAGACCCTTATTGATGGCCATGGGATTTCACTTGTCTTGTGTACGAGTGCTTCACGTGTATTTAGTCTTATTTTGTAGCACAAACTATTTATTTTTATTGCCCCTTATTCCTTTTTTCCAGTTCTGAGAATCAGCTGACAAGATGACATGTGTCCTATTAACCCATACTGTTGCCCAAGAATTCAATCCGCTTAATGAAAGCTTCCACGTGCCTGTAGTCTTAAATGAACCGGGACAGGAAGGACTCGGGACCATAGTAAACGGCTCTAAAAAAATCAATGGACACTAGAATAAAACTCAGGGTCCCAGTTAGAAGTCAAGGCTGGTGCAGAACAGTCTGTAGATTTGTTGTTTACAGCTGAAGACAGACTAGTAAACAAAACAGACTATGCAACCCAACAGGGTGATACAGTAGATTGCGGTTTGTCAATTGTAGGCCTATGAACTTAGCTGTTAGCTATAATTACGGCTTCATTATTTATGTTTGGGGGAGAGCAAATTAGTCATTTGTCCACTACTTTTAGTTGTTGGACGCTCATGTCCTGTGTGTTGACTTTTGAACTCTTGACCCTCTGTGTCACAGGATAGCTGTCCTGGCTGAGGTGAGATGAACGCTGCATATTGAAGCTACTTATGTGAGTGTGTGTCTGTTATTAAATGGCAGGGCAGAGCTGCCCGAAGTAGCCACCATTCTCTGTAAAAGCTATGAGAAAACACACTATTGGCCTTAAGAAGTAATTAGTCTACAGCATTTTGAAAAGGTGTGATTGAGTAAGTATGCAACACTGCAATAACATGTCAGTGACCGGATTTTTTCCTACTCTAAATAAAATGTGAAAAAAGGAACCAGGAGTGCCAGTAGGCTTTCTTTCTTCATTACATAGTTTTGTTTTGGAGCCCCAACAAACAGACAGTGAAATTGCCCGTATGTCCGTATGTGCATACTGTCTGTCGGTTTATTTGTATTTTTTATAAATCAGGAAGATATGATTTAATGTTATGTAACAGCCTGTACAACGCAACATACAGAAAATGAAAGAAAACGTAATACAAATTATTTCTTGTACAAAGCAGCACTGGGCCATAAATAACCCATATATTTTCACATTTTGATTGGACGATGCAAGTTTCCTTTGTCAAACCCCCATAGATCTTCCATGAATTAGATCACAGCTTCTCTTAGAAGCTGACTGAGCTTCAATAATAACTGGGTTCTGACTACTCAATCAAAACTGTGACTTGAAAAATTGGGTTTTATGTGGGTCGTAACATAATAAGTAACAAATTGGCAACATGAAACAGAATGGTTGAAAAGATATGGTTTGGAAAGCTGTTCACATACAATCAATAATTAGGTGAATATTTTGGACAAAATAAAACCCTTGTGTAAATCTTTGACATATGTAAATGAATAGTGTTAGCTGAAAGTAAAGCGGTAGCAGTTAGATCATCTACAAAAGGAACTGCAAAGCCCTAATGAATCACATTCACAATGTAAACTCCAGCATTAGGGTTGCGTTATGCCGAGGACTCCATTTCCCATGAGTCTTCGCACGAGACTGCTGAGCTAATAATCCCCGACAACATAGTTGGCTCTGGAAATCCTCCCAGGTAAACAAAGTCAGACGTGATGAACGGATGGATCAGAGCGGAGATGTGAGCGGATGAAGTGTAAACGATGGGGGAAGCGAGACGGAGGCAGTGATGTGGAAAACCACTTACACCTTTTTGGCTTCAGCCCATTTCCCCCCCTTACATCTTTCTCCAGGCGCTTCTACTTTGGAATTAGCATATCAAATAGAGCCCGCAATAGTGAATGCTAGATGTGCTGCTACCCACCACGTCTAGCAGTAAATATATTTTTAAAATATATCTGATGTCGTATCTTCTCAGCCATAAAACATATGGACAGCTAAAGGCTGAAATTACATTTGCCCATTTCATCGGCGCCTTATGAATATTTTGAGTCTCCCGTAAGTTGCAGTAAGGAGAGGAAATAGGACTGACATCAATCAGTAGCATGAAGAGTCCACTTTTCTTTGACACAACAAAGGTCCATTTCCACAAGAAACCACAAACTTCCCAGTTCCTCCACAGTATTAGCCTTTGAGTGTTTTCCATTGCTGGGCCAGAACAGAAATACAAACAGGCCTGAAACAAACAGACAGACAAGCAGCCAGACTGTTATGGTGTAACAGATGAGAGGCGGAGAGGACAGAAACACACAAACTGTGTTACATGTGTAAACATTTTTCTTCCTCCAGTTTTAAAATCCATCCCCTAAAGTCACAAGACACTCTTAGGTTCATTCTCAGATTCAAGTCTCTTTTCTTTCTTCTTTTGTCTTTGTGAAACACTTTGTCACTCTTTATTCACAATGTTGCTTTGACCCACGTTTCAGTCTGTAATAAGTGATAGTCCATGAGCGTGCAGGTGACAGCTCCTCTGGACTGAGCTTTTCACATTAGAACAAGAATCGCTCCACCCAAAATAAAAGACTGGACAGGCGACAAGTGTTCAAATAAGTGCCAGAGGGTTTAAAAAAAAGAACAAGGGGTTGTGAGAGGGTGGAAGAAAACAAGAAGTTGAGTAGAACGAGGGGGGGAAAAACAAAAAGGTGCTAACCAAAAACTGCAGTGAATGAACAAATGTGTCGATGAGAAGTTTGTTTAAAAATCGCCCACGAGAAACATAAAGTGCAGGCAGTGTCTGTTCTTCTTTGAAACCGCCATAGCCCCCGCCCATTAAAAGTGTCCAAGAGCAAACAACCAAAACCAACAAAATAAACAAAAATCAATAATGCTGAATTGTCAACAATCCACAGTAGGAACAACTGAATCCCAGAGGAGTCTCTTGCTCAAGGCAGGGGGTTGGATTTGGTTGTCGGTTCATTTAAAAGTACGTGGGAGTGCCACAGGGTTATGTACCTGGGACCCTCTCATTCTTTGACTCCTCCCCCGCTTCCCCTTGTGCCTCTCCTCTTGCTCCTTTCACTCCACCCGGATGAGCAGTCCGTAGAGGAGGGTGCCGCCCTGCTCCTTAGTGATCCACTCGATCTCTGTGTTGCTGAAGCGTGGATCCAGGGGCTCGCTGGCGCCCAGCGTCTGGGGTCCCACCTTGTAGGAGCCTGGCCGCACACACACCTGGAAACCCACCTGGGCCTGGTGGCAGCGGTGAGAACGGGGGTCCCGAAATCTACATTAGCAGGAGGATAAATTAACAGTAGAGAAGTGCTGTAAGTAAAGCAATACAGCACATTTCAGTCAGTTCAAGAGTGGAGAAGCAAATGACAACATGAGGCCTAGTGACATTATCAGGGTTCGATTGTCCGATGGCCTGAAGCCAGTAAGATGTTTCTGGTCTTAGTATTTCTCACCTGGTGACAAGCCTGTTATCTCTGTCTCTCTGCTCTGTTACTGGCCCACCCTCATCTCTGTTATGCTTTTTCTGACCAATGAAATTGGATGTTACCTCAGAGTTAGTCAGAGTTGTGTGGAGCGGATATGGTGGCAGGTAGTTCAAATTACGAAGAGAAGTAAAAAGGCTGTCTCTTTTGCCATGAAAGCAACAGTTTCCTTGGGTTGAAAATGATGAATCAGTCCTGTTACGTTTGTACCACCTTTCAGTGATTTTCAAGTCAGGCGGATCGAGCTGGCTCATTTTTAAAAGCACCAACAATTAATGCAAACACACACACAATGCTTCAACAGCCAGCAGCACCTAGCCGGCATGTTGGCAAAGCAGGTAGTGAAAATAGAGGAATCTGACCTACTGGCCGAGTTTAACATTGAACCCTATATATCCTTGTAAAATATAAAGCGATGAGATAGTGAAAGGAAGTGAAAGGAGAGGCAGAAAGCAGAGAGCAATGAGGACTTACTGCACTTTGGGGGCAAAGATCTCCAAGCCGGAGTATCGCATGGTGGGGGAGAGCTGCACTCTGGGAACCTCCCTGTCGGGGGCGCTGTTCTCCTCTGGCTCACTGTAGCCGTTTGGCCCCTCCGTCTTCACTGGAGACACGGACAAGATGGACGACGTCCCTGCAGCAACAAAACGTCAGACATTTACATTTTTGCACTTAGGGCATTTAGCTGATGGTCTTGTCCTGAGTGACTTACAGGTGAGAGCAACAGTAGAGTGAGCCTTGCTCACAACCAACAGTAACGAGTGCAAGAGTCAACGGCTCAGTCACGACACATCGAACAGATACTCCTGTGTCGAATGATTTTGTATGTCAGAGAATTAGCTAGGTAAAGATATGAGCGCCAAGGAGAAAAGGTAGAAGAGTAGAGCTGCACGATTGGAACGAAATTATTTCACTGCCGTTTTTGCGCCTCATACAAACATCTTGACTATTTTCAACTGCAGCATATTACAGAGATATTACAATTACAAATATATATCTATAATTAATTGCACAGCCCTAATAGAGAAGTTTTTTTTAAATCAAGGTAGGAGCAGTACTGTCTGTCTGGACAGCAAGTCAGCTTCAGGAGGGATGTTGCAATATGGGAATTGTCTGTCTCACGAAACACTGATTGAGATTTTCAAAACAACTGTGCGTTAACCAAATTTTTTTGGAAAATGAAATGTTTCACCAAACTCCTCGCACATGCACGGAGAAGAACATGCGAGGCCCTGTTGTTGTTGACGGACAAAAACTGTGCGTCTTTGACAGACTGTGTAAATGGAACTTCGATGATTGGCACCCCAAGCCGGTTTCTCCACAAGGTGAACCATCTCACTCCAGGGTACGTGTTAAGTAACCCGCAGTAATCTGCCCAGTATCTGCTGCTGTGTGTCCTACCAGACAGGAGCTGGCTGTGGTCCAGGGTGCGTCGGAGGGCTCCTACACTGGTGCCGTGGTAAGCTATGTGCCACTTCTTCAGTGCATTAGAAACCTCACAGTGGGGCTTGATCCTGCACAGAGAGGGCACATGCAATTATTGACACACATGCACAAACAAGCATGCTTTACAGTTGATATTTATAGATACACAGACAGATAGATGCACAGATCAATACAGAGACATACAGATAGATAGATACATGTTGCGGTAAATCAGCAGGCAGCGCCTCAGAAATTTTACTGCATAAACAACGCATGGTTACACGTGTAGTTAAGTGAAAGCAGGGAGGTACGGTTGTCGCCTCTCACACCCCACATATCCGCAGACTGATCAGCTCGTGACAGACCGATACCTCACTGCTCTAACGTGACTGGCTGAGAGGCCGTCCTCTCACCTGAGGGCGAAGCGACACCATCCGAAGGGCAGGGCGTAGTCCCGGGGCGGCTCTCCTCTCTTGTAGTAGGCCTCGTCGCCCCGCAGCTTGTGGCAGGACTCGCAGTAGCACAGGTTATACTTGGCATCCTCGTTGAAATAACCATCTTATGGACGGCAGTGGTGAAGAAAAGGAGAGATCGTTAACACGGTTTTGATGGTAAAGTGTCCTGAACGACGGAGGATCTAAGCTGCGTGCGCTGCTCTAACGCTAAAGAAGATTATGAACATAAAAACATCAGCAGGGATAGGTTGGAGCAGAGATAGAAAAAGAGAACAAATGAATGCAAACTCACCTGGCAATGTGAGCAGGTCCTTGAAGCGCGAGCACAGTGCCTGGTACTCACAGGTCTTGTTGGGGTTGACCTCTGGAGGGGGCGTCCAGCACACACTCTCTTTGATTCCTGGATGCCACACGTCAACACACAGCGACAAGGTCAAACAAAGTGGTCAAAACTCATGACTTCCAAGAGGTGCCGGGCTAAAAACAAGATTTCCAGCAGACCTCCACATGAAGAGATAAATAGAAACAATAAAATGTGTGGCCAGTTGGCTTCTTACCGTCAACCATGTCCGCCTTCTCCATGTCGCCCTGGCAGCGGGCCTCGCCACTCTCCCCGCCAACAGCTGGCACATTGTTCGTCACTATGGTAACCTGCCGTGACGACACAACAGGGCATTAGCATAACATCTTGGGTTCCAACTCCCCTGTTGGTCTTAAACTGGGATTAGACTGTTACAATCCAACTTTGGAGAGTCTAGATGAAATGAAGACTGTGGGGTAACGCAGAACAGTGTTTTAAGGCTGCTCAAAAGACACCGAATCCCTACCAAGACCCTGACCTCTGACCTCCCTGTGGAGGGGAGGGGCGCAAGCAAAAAGAAAAAATCTGATTACATTATTATTACAAAGGAGTCAAGACTTTTTTGTACCCAGGGTTGAGACTCCAAAACTCTGGTGTGCTGAGATGGGAAGCACTGAAGTGAGTAAATGACGTAGCCTATTTCAATTTCCAACTTATACATGACCTGTTTATTGTGTGTGTGTGTGTGTGTGTGCCTGAGCGTGTGTGTGTGTGTGTATGCATGGTGCGGACCTGTTCACACTGGCCGTAGAGGTCGATGAGGGGGTAGCAGGGCGAGGGAATGTCCTGCGCCGCCACTCCCTGGTCCATGCCGTTGACGTAGAGGTGGAGACAACTGTTGGCATCCACCAGCAGACCCAACACCGTCCCCTCCGGACAAGTATCCAGGTTAGGACCGTAGTTCTCACATATCTGACCGCCGGGAGGAGGGAGGAGGAGAGAGAGGAGAGGGAGAGGAAGAGAAAAATGACAGTAGAGGAAAGCATTGGTTAAAGGGGAGGGAGAGGAACCAATAAGAGATGGAGGACAAGGGAAAGTGGTAGCATAGGAAAGGAGAGATGATGGTGAAATTACATTAAAAAAGAAAAAGAAAAGGAGGAGACAGCAGAGTGAGAATAACATCAGAAAAGATCAATCAAACTGTCGATGAGGCTGGTGTCAGTGACAAAACAGTTGGCTTGTCATGCAAGACTAAATCAATACAAGTGTGTGTTCTTCAACTGATTGTGTGTGTGTGTGTGTGTGTGTGTGTGTACCTTCAGGGAGTTGTGGAAGACGGAGTCCCTCTGCAGCAGCCAGGCGGAGCGTTTCAGACAGCAGGCTGTGGAGGGGAAGTTGAGCCGGTCGGGGGAGTGGCCTATCACCCCTAGCGACAGCGACGACGTCCACGACGGGTTCAGACGGTCTATCTGGAACTGCCAACCAAAAACAAAGGAGTTCGTTGACAGTGGCAGCCTGAAATACCATCTTGTCCTATTTGGTCATCTTGTCAATTTTGTGTATATAAAGCTGATGAAAAATGAACGGTGAGATCAACACAGTCATCCTTACCACACACACACACACACACACACTAAGGTCCACAGTACCTGGAACAGCTGTTGGCGGGCCAGCGGCTGGGCGGTGACCAGCAGACCCTGGTTGTAGCTGGACACCCTGGCTGCGGACAGGTTCTGGTTGGACAGCTGAATGTTCTTGCCGTGGTTTTCCAGGAAAGCCATGACGGTGGGCACCAGCGCACACGGCTCGCTCTCCACCTGGGGGCAGCGAGAGGC
Organism: Rondeletia loricata; assembly: GCA_900302605.1. Taxonomy (NCBI): domain Eukaryota; kingdom Metazoa; phylum Chordata; class Actinopteri; order Beryciformes; family Rondeletiidae; genus Rondeletia; species Rondeletia loricata. The sequence goes on from OMLI01095746.1 coordinate 15,641, forward strand.
AACATGAGGACGGAGACCAACATCTACTGTGGCTATCTGACTGTTGAAGGTTTATCCAAGGTATTCTAATCAAGCGAACATTTTAATTTCAGTTAAGATATAAACCAAATTAATAAAAAAACAGCATCCCTTTTGTCATTTGACAAAATAATTGCTCAACCTTTCACATCTATTACTCAGACTTCCTCTTTAGCTTATAGTAAAGGATTTGAACAATGTTTTGTTCTAATGTTGTCTGTGCTTTAGTCTGAGCAACATATGATATGAAATATTGAGAACAAAACAACCACAATAATGACATCTGTACGTCAGTTATAGTGGCGTTAAAGAACAAGTACTACACCATTTAACTAAAAGGCACAAACCTCCGCCAACGCCGAACAATTCTCCAACTTGCAAAGCTGCAGCCTCCGTAACGGTTTATGTTTGTTTATTTTCCAGGTTTGTTTTTCAGACAAAATAGCACGTGAATGCAATGCTGTTTAGCAGCTGACTTGGAAGTCCCGGATATCGTACTTTCCCCACCAGCACTTGAACGCAGCATACTAGTTATGGCAACAAAAAAAAATTTGTCTAATGGCGGAAATCCCAGATCCGGATTACCACCAAAATCGAATCAACTGATCCTTGGGCCAAGAGCTATATGTCCACCAAATTTCAGCCAAATCCGTTTTTTTGAGATATCTTGCTAACAGACAAACAGACAAGACGAGGACTTGGTTGGCGGAGGTAACCAGGACAAACTGCTGGTGCTCTCCTACCTCTCTTACGGGGGTGCTGTCCTCCTCCCCTTCGCTGCAGCTGTCTGAGGAGAGGGAGGGCGCCTTGACGCTCTCCATGTCCTCCAACACCGAGGAGCTGACGATGGACACCGCCGTTACACGGCCATACAGGTCCAACACCGCATACACATTCTGTAAGGGACAGGACAGAGGTGCTGACTGGCTGTGTGGCTGAGTGTGTGTGTGTGTGTGTGTGTGTGTGTGTGTGTGTGTGAGAGAGCGTGTACCTTGGCTACTGCAGTGGCGGCAGGCCCCATGTCCTCTCCGTCAATGAGGATGTGCATGGTGTCGTCACTGCACCTCTTCACACCCACGCGGTTCCCAACCTAGAAACACAGTCAGTCTCCGCTAAGGCACTGAATGGATCTTTATTATTCATACAATATGTGTTTATTTTTTCGGATTGTCTGTATAATGTCAATATTTTCTTCTTTTCCCTGGCTGCTGAGGTTTTCTTCTTCTAGTGGAGCACAACAACTATTTTATACTGAGATCATACAAGATTGAGTATTAAGAGTACTTGCCACGATAAAGAGTGCTGACATGAATTGATGGTGTTGACAATTTGATGTTTCTACTGTAGTTTCTGCTGTATTCATAAATTGTAGAAAAAAATCTTCGAGCAATAGACTCATTTTCAACTTTGTTAGTGTTCAACTAATCAAATAGCATTCTTTCATGTAAATTTGTTATGAATTTATGATTTAGAGGTACTAAGTTAACTATGTATAATTGTATATTTTGATATTGGTTGCCACATGTGATATAAAGGTTGATACTGATTCTGTTGGCCTAAGCGCCTAAGGCAGGTTGTTCAAAGTCTAAGGGCCCTGATGGCAAAAGCCTGGGCACCTTTAGTCTTAAGCCTAGGCTTTGGAGCGGCATGAAGGGCCCTGCCAAAGGATCGGAGGCTCCGCACTGGATCATAGAGGGCCTGCAGCCAGACCTAACAGTGTTAAGTGATCAGTAACATCTTAAAATCTGTTGTAAACATAACAGGTAACCAGTGAAGAGATGCCAGAATTGGAGTGATGTGATTTTTGTCTGTTATGAAGTTCTCTCCGGTTCTCCAGCGGCAGGGAGTAGCGTGAGGAAGAGCGTCTCTCACCGTCAGTCGGTCCAGTGAACAGCCGTAGTTC
>OMLI01095756.1:0-11348 GCA_900302605.1 Rondeletia loricata
CTTTCACCTAATGGTATGATCTCTGCCTATCATGACACGTGATTGGTTCCACGCATGTGCCGATAGCCATAAAGTAACCATACGTTTTGTATGGTATGGTTGTTATATTGATCTAGATTCTTTTCCATATAAACATTTAAAATACTGGTATTTTATTAATATATATATATATATATATATATATATATATATATATATATAACATATTCCTATTGGGACTTATAGTTTTGCTGTGATATTTGTATAGTATCCTTCTTTTTCGAAAGCTTTCTTCTCACTTGATTAAAACACATTAGCATGGTATTATAGTTATTATCCCACACAGAAACGTCATTATATTGCTGGGATTTGGATCCTTTTGATGCCTCACACACTCACACAGCTACTTTTCAGTCCCATCTGTATTATATATTGGCATGATCCTGTTAGGTCTTTTTGACAGTAGGTAAATAAAAAGGAGGGTGAAATCTCTCCAGCTGCTGATCATCATGAGGAAAACTAAATCCGTTATATTTTCAGATATTTAAGATATAGTCGTTTTTTCTCTTAAAATATCTCGTCCAAATAACTTACACCAGTTTGAGAGGATTTACTGATGTGTGTTATGAATTTAAGTCAGATTATTTGTCAGCCTAAAAAGGTGGGTACACTTTTTTCTACTAAACTATAATAATCCTATAATAACTATATAATACCTCAGCAAAACTGCAAGTCCCAATAGGAATATCAGTGATAACATAGGAGATTAAAAAATAAAAAATAATAAAAGTCCAATAAGGTCAATATAAACTCACTGTAAGTCCCAATATGACTATTAATAATACCATTGGGAATAAAAAAATAAAAATAAAAACTCCATAAAGTCCAATAAGGTCACTTTAAACTCACAGCAGCAGAGTCGCACTTTGAATCCCTATAGGAATATTCTAGTCATTTGTCGTCAGTGAAAAAGCCGTGTAAACTGAGTCCAGGTCTCTCCAGACCTCCAGTGTGATGCTGACTTGTCTTGGTGTTTCCCCCTCCAGACTGAAGGCCTGCAGGAGTCTTTAGGAAACGAGAAGAAGCTGAAGGGCCGGACCGGCTGGCCGCAGCAGGTCTGGGCTCTGGAGCTGAACCAGTGACCCGCAGTCCGGCTCACAGACTCTGCAGGTCTGGGCTCTGGAGCTGAACCAGTGACCCGCAGTCCTGCTCACAGACTCTGGAATAAAACAAAACCACTGACTGAACCGCGATGATGCGCAAAACCAGACTGAAACCAGGTGACGTGCGGCGGATCCGCGGAAACACCATGATGGACACACTGCTGTGGTTTCTAACTGACTGTAGATAGACTGACCCCCCCTGTAGACCTGTGGACCCCAGACTGGGGTGGGGTGCCACATGTTGTATCCCCTAAAAATGTGTTTCCCTGGCGGTGTGTGTTGTTGTTCTCCACCGGACGCGGACAGTATGGTGGAGAAATGAGCTTAAATAAATAAACAAATTAAAATATATGACGTGGACTAACAGCCTAATGATGTATTTGTGGTCTGAGATGATGAGATCACAAACGAGCCTGATCTCCGCGTCTGACGTTCGGTACTTGTTTTTCAAACGTTCTTTGAGCGTTTGAAAAGGAACGAGATGTTCTGTTCTTCCCTGGTGGGAAACTCATGTTTAGTGGAAACACACTGTGGCACAACACTTGTCTGGAAGGCTGTGGCCAACATTTAGTATCCCGTAAAAAAAAAAAAAAAACAGTTTCCCTGCGTGGCGTGGATTGGCTCCGATCTGGAAAACCAGTCATGACGCCAAATCGTGGCTGTAATCAACCTAGAAGTCAAATGTTCCAGTGTTAAGAAGTGTTGATTTTTCAGTGACAATTAGGAGTTGATTGGAGAGTTGTCCACTCAGAGAGCTGATTTACAGAAACACTGGCACACTGTTGAGTTTTAACACGGACTATTTTAACAGTGTGTGTCCTCGTTTTGTCGTCAGTGTGTGTTGTTGTTGTTGTTGTTGTTTTTGGGGGGAAACGCGCTTAATAAGTCGTGAGTTTGTAATTATAAGGTTCTATCGTGACTGGGTTTCTATCTTTAAAAAAAAATATTTAACCCCAAAAGGTTATTGGAAAAAAATAAATAAAGGTACATTCAGAGATGATGAATGTGTGTAACTGAATTTTGATTGAAGTCAGATAGAACCTTATAATTCCAAAATCACGAAATGACAAGTAAACTAATTTATTAATTATTTTGTAATCCCGTGAAATTATTTGTTAAAACTATTTTGGGGGAAATCCAAAAATTTTGATTTTTGTTATTCTTGTCCCTGGAGTTTTATTATTATTATGGGAAACAGATTTGGCCACAACAGGTCTCGACACCCAGCGGCTCCCCACAAAAATGAGGACTATAGTTCAATTTCAGTATTTCACCCCCTTATATACAGCGAGAATGTATAAAGCTGAAGATGAAGATTTCATTAGGTTTCCCCTTTCTATCATTCTGTCCCATCTTACACAACAGACTCGGATGGAGACCTTGACATGGGGAACATTTTCTGTAAACTATATATTGTTGTCTTGTAGAAAATTAATGAATATTGCTGAATCTACCTCAAAATTAATGTCACTGTCCGTTTGAGATGACAAATAAACTTAGATGAAAACGGTGCAGAGACGCACAGCATTCACTCCCACATGTAACATACTGCAACCCAAAAAACTGACCTTCAAAAATGTACATTAGATGTGAAGTTCTATTATAGTTCCGTAAATAAATGAATTGTTTTAACACTCCAGCTGTAAGAAAACTAAATTGACGGTGTTTGATCTGGTGGTCAAAAGGCCTGCCTGCTATACAGAGACTGAAGGTCAATGTCTAATTTAACAGACCTTATAATAATAAAATTGTTTTATTTTATTTTTTTTATGTATAGTGGCATATTATGCTTCCTCACGTTAGAATTAAGTTTTCTCACAAAATAAAAGCTGGTAATCGAGGGGAGGGGGGGGATTTATGAAGTTTTAAGTATGAAAATTAAAATCTCAGCGTCAATAAAAAGTGACACCTACTCTTACAAAATGATTGACAGCACAAAATTAAAACAAATGATGGTACTTTTTTTTTAACGGATGGTCCTCGGTTGAGGAAACACTTTTACAGACTGGACCCTCTATAGATTTTGGAGACTGTACTGATTTACATTTTCCAAAATATTTAAGTCTATCGCGTTTAGAAATTAACCGCTTCGTATTATTCACCTCCATTCCAGAGGATCTATGGATACATCTAGTGGTCGATGTTTGTTACTGCAACCAAAGATGTGATTCGACAGTGAAGTGTTTTTTCTCCAGAACTCATCTTCAATTTAAAAACTCTTAAAAATGTTATTTTCATCGCATGTGTGCATCTAGTTAACATGTTACTTTTCAACATCACATCAATCACGATCACATGTTGAGTCAATGTGTTCATAATACAAATGTGTCACGCCAAACTGGACACATGGATGTGTTTGTGGTTCAATGAAGACGAGACATCGCCTCTTGCCTGTACAATATGTTTATTATTAAGAGCGATAAGCAGCCATATTTAAATATGTATTTTCTAATACAACAATTAAGGTTAATGCAGCATGGGCCTATATGTTAACAGAGACGGGCGGTATCTACATGGCACTAACAAATCTACAAGCAAAACTCAAAAATATACCAGACACTTAAAAACCCTGTCATGACAAACTCAGTGTAGGTGGACAAACGGGACAATTCAACAGTTTAAATAAAGTCTGTGGCAGGGGAATGGCAAGTTAAAAAACATATAAATCATAACAGAAAAATCCATACTGTGTATACAATCCATGTAGTCACCGACAGACAAACAGTGTTGATGTGAGGAAGAGAGTGATACTTTGTGAATGAATTAATAACTTACTGTTAGACATGTGAAACCTGATTGCAAAATGTAAATGTAACACTCTGACACAATACAATTTTAAATCCGGAGTGGAGGCCTGACCCAAAAAAACAAAAACAAAAAAAGCCTTATATCAATGCGGCGGTTATCAAGTTGTGCTGTAAAAGGGGAAAATACAGTTTCATAGAATACCAAGCATAGTGAGCCACGAGGTTTCACCAGGAAGGAGGAGGCTGCAACGTTACTCTTTTCCAATGAGGTGGCATGTCACTCGTAACTATCGGTAACCAATTTCCAAATGTGCCCCGACAAGCAACTATTTTTATTAGTATTTTAGGTTTTTTTCAGAGTACAACCAATCATGGATGTACCAATACATTTCTGAAGGATAGAACTGCGAATGGAAAATGTTCTCTTGCCACTCAAATCCCACTGGAATCCAATTTACACCCAAATCTATTTAAGGATTCAAGACACCTTTAAAACTCATCGTTAAGCAGGGCATGAACTCCGTCAATTTGAGCATGAAAACAAGAAATAGTTCCTCAATCCCAACAAAACAAACAAATCCAGTGATGTTGCCGTGGCGATGCCACAGGTGGTGCTATACTCAGGTTCCAGACTGGACCTTGAACACATACTGGGGGTGTGTACTTGGAAAAAAAGCAGGATTATTTAAATTTGGCATAACATTTAAAAAATTTAAATAACTTTTAAGACTTGTTCATAACATCATTAGCCAACTTGTCATTTTGTGAGATCGTTGGTTGCTATGGTTGCAAGACATCCATAAGCAACAACTTATCCAAGTTTAAATTTGACAAATTATTCAAAAGATCAAGAATTACATTTGTTCCTTTTTTCCTTTACAGGGAAACCCCGCTGCTTGAAATGCACCCCGGTACGATCGGAGCAAGAGTCGAGGCCGTTACTGTAAATTGTGACTTTGTCCAATCAGAAGAAAGACCATAAACACTGCTCTTAAATAATATCATTAAAAATGATGCTAATAATTACTCTTACACCACTAACACACACACAAGTTCCACTTCAGTTGGACAAAATAAGCAGGAAATCAAAACCATATTTGCAAAAAGACAACTTTACACAATTCTGAGAATTAAGGCTGAACTAAGAAACGGTACTGAAAATTATCACACACAAAAAAAAAGGTACAAAACTGGGTTAAGAAAGAATATTGAACATAAAACAGCTACCAACACCTGCGAGGCACGGACAAATACATGTGTGTGTGTGTGTGTGTATAACAACTAGGAGGAAGGAACATCTGGTTCAGAGCCAAATGCTAAACATGTCTTCCAGTTGGAAAGGGGCTGAAAGAGACGAACAGGACTGGGTTCAGTTCATTTTTAATGATGGGGATTTTTATCCAAATGTTAAACACTGGGAATCTCCTGCCACTAAAAAGGCTCTTATATCTAATCTATAAATACACTGAGAATAACGGTTTCCTTATGAGTTTTATGCAAGTTGCAGTTTCGAGTTTGAAATGAAATGAGTGACCTGACCTCCGGCCCTGATATGCTAGGCACCCCTATCCAACAATCCATTCATTCACCAAAACAAAACTAAATCCAGCCAGTGTCATTCAATCTCCAACACGCGTTCTGGTTTGGCACGAGAAATCCTCACGGTGAACTTTAATAGTCAGCTCGGCAAAGAAAAGTACCCAAATGACCAAAACCGTGTCGTTTTTCCTCTTAAGGCAGCTATCGTACATCTATCGACCAATTGCTTCAGATCAGACGCTGATATCTTGTACATATCTGGACAATTACATGACAGCGCGACGGTGTAAACCCTGCCGAGTGAGTTCTGGTGCTGAGCAGTCTTCAGGACCCGGGTTTTGCGGAAGGAAGAGGAGGACAAACCAGGAGAGGACAAACCTTTGTAATGACGTGTGCAGTGACCGTTTTAACTCTTCGTTCAATCATTTTTCATACAGAGTCGGCAAAACGAGCCGCATCGCACCCTGAATTCTTGCCTCCTCCGTCTCCGTCTCAACAACAACCCTCTCCGTTATATGTCCTCTGAGGACAGCGGGGTTTCGTGTCCTAGTCTAGCAGAGGAGAGGGACGGTGACGGTACTGGTGGTTGCTGTGGGAGACGGTGGCGGTGGTAGTTGTTGGTGATGGTGTTACGTTTTTGTGGATGATTGTTGTCGAGTGCCATTGTCGTCGATGTTAGCTGGTGGTCCTTTTTCTACTGTACGTTTTTGTTGGTGGTGCTTGTAGTTGCAGGATTGATGTGGAGGAGGATGGGTGTAGTTGTGAACTGCTGTTGTTGTCGTTGCTGGTGTTGGGATGTTTAGTCCAGCTGTTTGCTGCCGTCTGCTTTCTGGTCCAAGCGGCTCTTGCTGCTCTTCACCATATAAATAAAATAGGTCAGGGTATCCTTCTCGTTCACCTGAAGATTCCTGAAGTGACGACTCACCGTCTATGGAGGGGAGGGAGGGGAAGGGGATGAAAGAGGTTAAAAGGAAAACTCCACCCTCAGATACACTGTTATATATATATCAATCTGTGATGTGCAATGCGTTCCAGGAGTTATTTTGTGATGAGATTAATTCTTTTATAAAAAATTTTTGGTGTGCTCACTTTCCCTAAACCTGCCTCAGCCACATCTATTTCAGTTGGTGATTTCCTACATTTCCCAGAATGACTTTCATCAACGAATTTGTTCCTCTCATCTGTGGGTTATACATGTAGGTAAAGAGCAATTCCGATAGTGATAACACAGTATGAGCGAGAGAGCGCGTTTTCTCAGTGGAGTAGTGCCCATTTCTCAGAATGCAACATGTCTTATGGCTGCATTGCATTCTGGTCTATTAAAAGGTAGGCGCAAGCATTTATAGTTCTGCGTCGGTGATTCTGCGATTGTTGAACATCGGTGCAAAATGGCGTCTCTAGAAAGAAGCCCTCGCTCTTTGATTCTGAGGGACTGACACCAAAACCTGACGTTTACCGGCGATGTTTTAGATCGCGGAAAATTTTTCTGATATCAGACTCCATTGTAGCTGCACTGACCCAAAAACGCAAGGTACATCATCAATACCTGTTTTTAAAAGTGTTTTATTTTAATTTTGTCCAATTTTGAAAAAGCAGCTGCATTACGAGACAATTAAAAACACATAACACCATCACTGTTCATAAAGAGATAAATGCTAAATTCACTGAGAACACGGACAACAGGAGAATTATTTCCCCCCCAAGGGAGACACTTAGTCAAGCCCAAACTAAACCCGGTTTTGATTTATAAAAACAACCTTAAGGAGAAGGAAACAAACATCCTTCATATAAGCCTCTCACACCACTGGTTCTACTGAATGGGGCCGGGCACTGGGACAGCTGTAATTGGTTGTGGGCTGTTGACTGGCGCTTTATTAATGATGTGTAAGGCTCATTAATAGGGGGCCTGAACCTCTCCAAAAGCCTGGGGAAACATTCAACTTACAGCCCCGGTTTCATTTATTCCCACCGCTTAGCCGGACAGCCGGCTCGCCAGTTCGAGTCGGCCCCAACCCCCAGCCTCAGGGTACGACTGGAAGCACCACATAGAGGGGGTATTTGTAAGGACAAGGCCCGAGCCAGCTGCAAGATTACATGGAGTCCACCTGTCGATTTGGTGAATTAGTCTAACAATCTCTCTATGAGCAATTACTGTGGAATAGGGCCCGCCACACTACATATATCACAGTAAATGAGTAATATGGAGCCGAGGCTTGAGAGGAAAGAGGCTGGGCGAACCTACTGAGGGTCTGAGGATCATTGGAGAAGATTAATTACGCTGATGATCCCAATGAAATCCGTACAAGGAGGAGTGATCAAAGAATAAAGTGGGTTCAGCTTCCTGCCGAGATGCCGCTTAAAAAGTAGTAAAAGAACATTTGTGATTCTGTACACATCTCGCTGCACACTTGTTTTTATCATTAACGCCCATGCACTTCTGAAATTATACAATGTTGTTTAACAGGGTCATGAAAATCACTCGGTACATAAATGACCATGTAAACTTTCAATTAAAGTTGACGTGATGCATTTTTTATTCCCACGACAGCAGCGATATGTCGATGTATTATGACAACACCTAGGAAAGGTTCAATCAGAATTGAGGGATTGAGCTTATTCAGTGCAAAGGACAAAAGACGAGGCCTATTTGTCATTAATTTTAGGAGTTTCAAGGGCAAAAGGACGTCACACACAGTGCAAAATAAGTGCAAGACCTGCAATAGGTAGTGAACTATACATATCACCACATACACATTAAATTCTTAGCGTGTCGTTACCTCTGCCAGTTGCGCCTTGTTGAGGCCAGGCCTGGTCTGCAGCTTGTAGAATCGCTTATAGCGTCTCAACGTGTTCACCTGCAGCTGGAACAGATCCACCTGAAAACACCATTAGACATGAATGAGAGTGGAATAGCTACATATATACTTCAGTCAAAATAACAAAATAACAACAAAAATAGCAATAACAACGATAGTAAGAATAATAATATCTATGGAACACATTCAAATGCATTGGATGTGGACAAAATAAAACACGTTGCACATATGACATTATTTTTCATTTATGTGTCCAGATACAGAGATGGCGTGTTTATTCTATTTTATATCCATAAAATACAAAAAACTAATTGAATGCCCAGAAATCCCCAAAACGCTTCTTGAATCCAAGGGAAAAAAAGAAAAAAAATTCAAAAGGAAAATTACTATGTTTTCAATCTATCTTGAGGAACATTGCCTGTATTGCTGTATACATTTCTACAGATGATTTTTTTTTCACCGTAGACTTTTTTGTCTTTAAGTTTTGATATTTTCAACCATTATCAGTGCAGATTAATAAAAAGAAGGCAAAGAGAAAGATTCACAAAATACCGGTTGCTGCTGATATTCTGGTATTTTCCTTGTGGTGATTTAAGGGGTTTTAAACAGCTTCCAAGGACATTTCTGAGAGACTAACGTCTCACGTAATTAAACCTTCTAAGGGAATCTGAAATTGGGCGATTGCGGCAACAAATGGTAAAAGGATACAAGACAGAAAAAATAGAACATACATATAAATAAAAGAGTAAATGGGAGTTATGTAAACATACTTTATTCATAATTCCACACTAGAGCATATTAAGTGTGAGAGTATGAAAAAGTATGGATTACAGCATTAAGATAAGATAATAAAACGTACGTTCTCCCTTAAGTACGTAACTAAGTCTTGTCACGATATGGACTTTCATCCATGAATGTTTCAATTTTGTTTCTGTGTGAAACATTTGTAATGCTGCCTTTATGACAAGGGCTCGCTTGAAAAAAATAAGATGTCCATCTAATGTGGTTGCCCTACTTAAATAAAAGATAACATAATGTGAGGGTTTCATTCCAAAATTCTACACCTCCACTTTGCAAAGATTGTGTTGCGCTAAAATCGGTCAGGATTTAAAAAACGGAGATAATTTCATCCTAGAAAAACTGAACTTCATCAGGGCTTCATCAGTGTCAGTTTACCCCTTCTTATAGCTGTCACATCATCATTCAAAGAATAGATAATGAGTATAATTTAAGCCACACTGATGAAGCCCTGTGTGGCGAAACGTTTGTCGACAAATGTGTGAATTAAATACGAGTTTAACGAATATATATGAGTGCAGACCTGTGATTCTTCTATTGACACAATTGGTCTACGCAACACGGACTAGATTGGAGTAATGCGTGTGGTATTGCATTGGAATGAAACTCTTGAAATGATCCATCCACCCATTCATCCAAATTACCTCGGGCACCTCCATGTCATGATCCGGGGAATCCCCTCCATCGTCACTGGTCTTCCTCTTCCTCTTGTTGCGGACACTCTGGATGAAGTTCTTATGGAAATCGCAGATGTACAGATGTCGTACCTGCAACGATAACATGAGCGTTAAAAGAAAAGTCCACCCTCGGATTCTCTTATGCCGTTATATATTATCAATCTGTGATGTTCAATGCATTCCATACTTTTTAGGTGTACCCACTTTATACGTGTAGGTGAGGAGAGCAACAGCAAAAGTGATAGTAAGAGGAAGAGAGCGAGAGTTTTTCCCACTCAAGAAAAAGTGATAGGTGCCCCTTACTCAAAACACAACATGTCTTGTGGCTGCATTGCATTCTGATCTATTTCCTCTACTGTGGGTGGAGAAATTGGTATCTCTTCCTCTTTTATAATAGATTTCTCCCTGTATGATTGTTGAACGTCAGTGCAAAATTAGTAAACTAAAATTTAAGAAAGATACACCACCAAACACAAAATGGGCCCAAAATGCAAGGTACATTGCCAATAGCCGTTTTTCTTTTTTGGTTTCTTCCGTTGCATTTTGTGTCACCATAGCAGTTTATACATTCTCCTTTTTCCAACATCGTGCTCCTCTTCTGATATATTGTGTGTTGCTTGGAATTTGCGCAATTATGGCTGCTAGTTCCCCGATCTTGTTTTTGAAGAGCACAGATGCACTCAAGACATTTTTGTACCATTAAATTAAGACATAGGTGCCTCTGATAATAGCTTTGTGTGTGCAGCCCACCACACCAGATTCACCACACAGCTAAGACAACAACATTGCATAATGTTCTGTGTTAGGGTTAGACTGATATTGGCTTTAAATATCGGATATCAGCCAGTCAGTGGCACCCACTGCCGATACTAGGGTTGTCACGATACCAGAACTGTGAACTTCGATACAATACCAGTTAAAATACACGATACTCTATAGCTCGACAAAAAGAAAAAAATCCTTCACACACAAAATACACTGAACAAAAATATAAACGCAACACTTTTGTTTTTGCTCCAATTTGTCATGAGCTGAAATCAAAGATCTAAGACTTTTTCTATGTACACTACGGGCCTTTTTCTCTCACATTTTGTTCACAAATGTGTTTAGTGAGCACTTCTCCTTTGCCGAGATAATCCATCAACCTGACAGGTATGGCATATCAACATGCTGATTAGACAGCATGATTATTGCACGTGCCTTAGGCTGGTCACGATAATCCATCCACCTGACAGGTATGGCATATCAAGATGCTGATTAGACAGCATGATTATTGCACAGGTGTGCCTTTGGCTGGTCACAATAAAAGGCCACTCTAAAATGTGCAGTTTTATCTTGAAAATATACATTTATTAGGTACTGAACTATATGGATTTCACAGATTTGCGGGAGGGGGGTCAGAAAACCAGTCAGTATCTGGTGTGACCACTATTTGCCTCACGCAGTGCAACACATCTCCTTCGCATTGAGTTGATCAGGTTGCGAAACGACTTTGGAGACGGCTTATGTTAGAGACATGAACATTCAATTCACAGGCAACAGCTCTGCTGGACATTCCTGCAGTCAGCATGCCGACTGCACGCTCCCTCAAAACTTGCGAGATCTGTGGCGTTGTGCTGTGTGATAAAA
>OMLI01095757.1:0-12830 GCA_900302605.1 Rondeletia loricata
GAATAGGGCCGTGGTTGGAATTTAAAAGCATGCATTCCAGACATAGAAAGTCAGGGAATTTAAAAAATGTGTTGATTTAATCTGGAGTATCAGGGAATTTCACGTTTTGGGCCGAGTCTTCAGTGCTAGCTGGGTAGCCTCTGTTTCTGTGGCTGCAGAAAGCGCTGTCGTCTCACCCAAAGCCACATGCAAAGCCCGCCCGTATAGGACGCTGATTGGTCCGAACCACTGGTGGTTCGGAGTTAAACCAATAGTATGGAGCGTGACCAGATGGATTTGTGAAACAAAGATTTGTGACACAAACCAATCATCTGGCAGAGCCAGGTTAGGAAGATTTTCAAATTTATCAGCTTTAATACAGAAGTACAGATTCTGTACAGTCCCACAGCAAATAGAAATAAACGGGAGGGCGTGACAAGTAAGAAGGGGAAGGCAGGCATCATATAAAAAGACCTCCCACTGATGCCAATGTTAAAATTCTAGTTTTTACTACTGAAGCTGTCATAACTTTTCCTCTATTTTGACCAAAAATCATTTTGTTTTTTGTTCTGAAAGCCACACTAAAACTATTAAAATGCTCTTTCCCTTCCCTTCCGGATTTGAACTCCACTATGTTACTATGGCGTATAGTACTTCCTGAATAGGTCATGATTGTGGAAGGTTTAATATTCACCTAAGGTGTGAAGATTCATAGCTAACATTAAATTCGCACGGGAATGCTTTTACTTCATTTTATTATTTTTATACTGCACAATAAAGAATAGAATAGTATTAATTTTGTTTTAATAGCACACGGGTATAGAGGAGTGTTGTGTCTCACCCCTGACTCATCTGCTCATCTGGTGCTGTTTCGCCATTGTAATAATAACAGACTGTTTGAGTCAGGATTGCAGTTGTTCTGGACACACAACTCACATGCAGCAATTTCCAATGAATATTTCTGTTTCTGCTTCTTCCTCTCTCATTCATTCATACTTTGCTCGGTATCGTCATGATCACATCCCTTCTAGCAGTCGGAGATGTCGGCAGCCCAGAGGTCTCTCCAGGGCCGTAGGGAGCTGTTGGAGCAGGCGTGTCTGAGCCACACCAGGAAGCGCAGGGTGCTTTCCCCAGAGGACCTCAAACACCTCATCGTGGATGATAAACACAGCCTTATCTACTGCTACGTACCCAAGGTCTGTAATGATGAGATGCACGAGTGTAGTTGAGGTTATACACCACAAATTTCTTTCCATTGTAATAAGTCATTTCATCGTCTTAAAATCCTCTTTCTTAAAACAAGTTAAACATTTTGCTAACGGGATGAGATCATTTCACTTCTTTACAATGCAAATCAACTTGTTTCAAGAACTTTCTTGATTCAAGTGACAGATGCTTAAAAAAAATTACGTGATATACTTTATTTTATGAAAATCCTTGAAACAAGTGAAATTGTAACGGAAGCAAGTGAAATTATGATTTTTCACTTGTTTTCATAAAAATAAGAGCTTAAATAAGACTCACTATTAGATTGAATAATTTGTTGAGATATATACTGGTATATACTGGTAAATACTGCAGAAACATTGCATTTGGATATGTTTCTGTATGTACTGTAAGTATGCATTTGCTTGAAAATGTATACAAAACATTCTTCTTCCTCTTCATCTTCTTCTTCCTCTTCTTCTTATTACTTCCAGGTGGCCTGCACCAATTGGAAGCGTGTCCTGATGGTCCTAACTAGCGATGGCCACTACACCGACCCCCTTGCCATCCCCGCCAATGAGGCCCACGTGGCAGGCAACCTCCGCACGCTCTCCGAGTTCTCCGTCTCCGAGATCAACCAGCGCCTCCGCAGCTACCTCAAGTTCATCTTCGTGCGGGAGCCCTTTGAGCGTCTCGTGTCTGCCTACCGGAACAAGTTCACACGGAGCTACAACACTGCTTTCCACAAGCGCTACGGGACCAAGATCATCCGCCGGCACCGGTCCGACCCAGAACCTGAGGCGCTGGAGAAGGGTAATAACGTTTCCTTCCAGGAGTTTGTCCAGTACCTGGTTGACCCTCGGACTCAACGAGAGGAACCTTTCAATGAGCACTGGGAGCGGGTGCACTCCCTCTGCCACCCTTGTCTGATCCACTACGACGTGGTGGGGAAGTATGAGACCCTGGAGCAGGACGCGCAGGCCGTTCTCAGATTGACCGGAGCGGAGGGGATAGTTCGATTTCCAACCTCCGGTAAGAGCACCCGGACCGATGGGGACATGGCGGCGCGCTTCTTTAAGAACATCAGTCCCTTCTACCAGAAGAAACTGTTCAACATGTACCGAATGGACTTCCTCCTCTTCAACTACTCCACACCAGAGTACCTCAGGACTCGATGAGGGGGAAGTGAAAGGGGATTGACATTCATGCCAGGGATGGAACTTGCCCATCGAGGGTATTTAATAACGGTCTTGATACATTCTCCATCCACATCCAATTCAGTTTTTGGCTAGTGAAGATAATTTTGCACCAGTTGCCGTGGGCTAGCAGGCTCGTAAAATGTCCATCCTTGCCTAGAATGGTCTCTCCATCAGTAGCACTGGCCTTTCACTATGATTCTCCAACAAAAACTGTGGGGAATGACTTGGGTTTCTGGATTCCATGAGTGGAACTTCCTCAATGGTGGCAAATTGCTTCCTCAGGAGGAAAGACAGGCAGATCACGCTTTATTGTCCTAAGTTGCATTTGTAATATGCAGTGAAAGTGCATGCGTCACTTTGTCAAATGAAAACTGGAGACACTCAGCACATCTGGAGACGTCCTCAACATTTTAGAACCATCACCTGTAACCACCACTTGTTGAAAATAATCTGTTGGTTTGCTCTCCAATGTGAAAACAACCAAAAATTATGTTTTCTCTGTAATGTCTGCCAGATAAATGACATTTTTATGTTTTGATGGTTAGAAGAACAAATGCTACACAAGTCTCCAGTGATGACGGGTTGTCCCCAGAATGTGTTTAAAAATGCAGGTGACGCATTCATTTTCTTTGCACACGGGACCTTTCTGTCAGGGCTTTGGGTTCAGTTCAATTCAGTATTTATTTGTTATTCAAATGGTGGCTATTTGACTTTCAATTCTCTCCAAGCTATTATTTAGTCAAATTGGGCTAAATTCCCTTTGATTCTATTCTGTTAGGGCTGTGTATGTGGTTGTTCAGTTGGTGTAATGTGCCTTGCTAGAAGTCCTACGGTGCCTGCTACTACAGCAAACATTCACTCTGATGGCTCGCTTGTCTTAAAGCCAAATAAATAAGAAGTCACACTTACGAGAAGCAGGTTCTTCTCTTGCACGAGTATACACATGAATGACTGTGAAACTGATTACAGCCAAGTATCTCAAAGCACCTACAATATCTCTGTAAGACCTTTATTTATGTATGTCGAGGCTAAAAGTATTTATTATGAGATTATGGACTCATGATCTTGTGAATATGAATTAATTTAATATGAAAGAGTGTTTGAAGATTTTTCTCTCTTTCAGAGTGAATATTTGCTTTCATGGAAAGTCCATTGCTGTCTTAGCTTTTGCACATAAACTGATGCCAAATTTAAGCCTTCGGCAGATTTATAAAACTTGAATACAGCCATATCACACTCTGTTTTTACATTCTTGATCAAATCCCAGCTCAAAAAATATGATCTTGTTTCATGTAACTTGTCAAGGCAATTGTTCACACTATCTTACATGTACCTGTATACCTGAGAATCATTTTCAGGGAAACTCACAGTCAGTCCCTAATTCCAGTAATAGCTTGGATCTCCCCTGTATTGCTGTCTGTATTTAGCTCTGGGCAGGTAGGCTGAACAAACAACCACATAGCTGTGGTCTGAGCTGGGTCCGGCCCAGCACTACGCCTGGTCAGAGCTGCCCTTGTTAGGGTGAACGCAGACGCATGAAGGGTTAAACCACCCACAGTCACTGCCACTACAGGGCCTTGTTCAGCGAATGTCATGGAATTTATGGTGGGAATTTATGGTAATAGTATGGAGTTTAGGGTAGAGATGTCTATAAATGTCATGCAAAGCAAAAAATATTCATCGTAACGAATCACTTAATCTAGTATTGAGTCTTAAAGTGTATTTTTTCTTAAAACAAGTGATACAATCTGCCATTGGGGTGAGACAACTTCACTTTTTTTTTCTTAAGTCAAGTGTCTTTTCTTGCTACTAGTGGAGTGATCTGCTTTATTCTGCCTTGTTTCAAGATACTGTCACTTGTTTCTAGAAAATGCCTGACACTGCATTAGGAACAAGTGGAATTATCTCACCCCATTGGCAGAATATTTTACTTGTTTAAAGAACATTTTGATTTTAAGACTGATTATGAGACTGAATGACTTGTTAAAGGAAGATTCCACCCTCTGATACTCTTACATTGTTACATATCATCAATCTGTGATGTTCAATGCATTCCAGGAGTTGTTTTGTGGTGAGGTGTTGTAATTTACTTCATTGGTGTACCCGCTTTCCCTCAACCTGCTTTGTCTACTTCTACTTCAGTTAGTGATTTCCTACATTTCCCACAGTGCCTTTCAACAACCCAGAGAAGGGCTGTGAACTTGTTGCTTTCGGTATGTGTAGGTGGAGAGAGCGAGTTTTTCCCATTGAGAAAAAGTGAGAGCCGTGCCCCTTACTCAAACGTAACATGTCTTGTGGCTGCATTGCATTCTGGTCTATTGAGGCTACTGTCGGTGGAGAAAGTTGTATCTCTGCCTCTTCTATGATGGATTTCTCCCTGTATGCTTGTTGAACGTCGGTGCAAACTGGTGAGTCTAGAAAGAAGCTCTTGCTCTTTGATTCTGTGGGACTGACACCAAAACCTGATGTTTACCGTTGATGTTTTAGAGCGCTGAAACATTTTCTGCTATCAAACTACAGTTATCCAGGGGAATAAGAAAAATACACCACCAAACAACAAAATGGGCCCAGGAATGTAAGGTACATCGCCAATAGCTGTGGATTTTCCTTTAAAATTTAAATTTTTTGCAGTGTGGATATTAGTTATGGTATTTGTTCAAGAAGCATGCACATTCTATACTCTAAGCAATTGTGCCAGTGCTTGTGCTAGCTACAAAGGCTTTCATTTGAACTACCAGGAAACTACATTTTTTAACTTTACGTGTTTTAGTTGCATGTTTTTCCCCCAGCTTTCTTTTGTAAAATAATTTGTCTCCTCAGAGGCAGGGCCATTGGGGAAAACATTGCATTTCATACAAGGCATGCTTTGAAAAGTGCAATATTTGTGTGTGAGTATGGGTAGTGTGTAAAAAGCTGTCTTTATGAGTGACTTCCTCTTTGAATCAAGCCTGATATTTGTGCCACCTTACTTGTGCCACATTTTATTTTTCTGTTTGGCTATGATTGCAACCGTGGACTACAGGGTTTTTGTCTTTAATGTTCTCCAGTGTAACAGTATGTGATTTAAGCCATATTTTACAAGAAGCTGTGACTTGCCAAAACCCAATCACGTGCTTCATTTCTTTTCTCCCTGCTGGTTCGATGACATACTGCACTAAATATACCATTCCATTTTCTCATCATTTTTTTTCTGGAAAATAACCAAGGAATGCAAAGTACAGTAGCTTGTTCTTTCTAAGAGATATAGCATATGTCCATCAAAAACAACTAGACACTGCTGTGTGAAGTGTCTACAGACGTTCTCATAAGTCAGACCTGTGACTTGGCGACTTGGTGATTCATTGTGAAATAGTGAACGCAGCGCAGTCAGTGAGAATCACTCATGCACCAGCTTCCTTGCACCACGAAACTGTGAATGTGATAACCGATGTGCACTTGCTGATGTGATGGTTGGTTGGTTGGCTGGTCATCTTGAATTGAGTTTCACTAAATACAATTCCTGAACAGCAACACTGTGTGATAATTTTTTGTTCCTCACTCATCACAAACACAACTCACTCAGCGATCTTCTCCCAAGGGGGATTTCAAGAAGCAGCTGCACAGGTAGCCATATAACTGCTAAATATTTTTTTAAAGTGTATGTATGACTTCCAGACATCCCTAGGAAAAATACTCCCGATAAGTTGTCACATAATTCAAGACATAATTTTCACTCATTTGGTTAAAGTGATCTTGCTCTTTTGAAATCCCCAAATGCTGGAATAACTGTGATCTTACACAATGTCAATAATCATAACGCTAGAAAATGATGCCAAAAATAACTTTCATTTGATTATACTGTTGGTTTTTACTAAAATAGAACTGTCCAGAGCCACAGAAAACACATGAACACTCACCAGACATTTGTCACGGTTTTGATTTCCACAATTCGTCTTTACGCACACAAACGACATGACACAGGTATGGAAGCTCAGGTGACAGTGACCGTAGCAATATTGAAAAAAGGCATTTTTAGAGTAGCGTGTGTTGATAAAGTCCCTTAACTTAAAAAGTGGCAGTGTTACAATACAAAGCATGAGAAAAGGGACTGTTGCAACATTTAAAATAAAGCCTCTATTTCCTTGACATTGACATGGTTGTGGAAGTGGACATTTTAGTTAAGACATAGTTGTCATTGTTTTGGCATTCAAAGCAATCTTAGATGTACCGTTAAAACACTGGTGCAACTTCACATCCAGGTATTTTGCTATCACACTATCACCACGCACTATTTAAGACAGTGATGTGCTGTTACAAGACAAGCTTAGCTGTGGCCTAATTCTCATAGCATCATGGTATCACATAGATCTCATAAGCTCTAGTGAAATAAACTGAGTTGGCAAGTCTATATTTCATGAGCTTCTCGTGTAAAAAGTACAGTCCAGTACAGTACATTTTAGCAAACCACTATTAACACTGACATACATCACATAAAAGATCAATTATTGACAAGACCACACGTTATTTTCAGAAACATCTCGTATTTTTGTGACACCATGTTTTCAGTGATTGTGCGCCTCGTCTCTGAAAACAGCGATCACCAGGAACAGCAAATGGCGAGAACGTTACACGTACATTTATATTTCAGTGTTATTTGGGATAATCAAGAATTATTTTTCAGTTGGTGCATGTAACATCATATCCTTCATAACAGCCTGGAAGAGCTCATACACACATTATGAGAAATCTAAATGTGATGGCTAGGATATGCACATATCAGCAAATACATCAGTATGTAAACACTGTATCCCATTTACTGTTGGTTTTTGCAGTCTGTGTAAGTTCTTTTTCCATGCTAATATTTGCAATCGTTTGATTATTCATTTAAACTGGGATATTCATAATTGGGATTTGAAGATGCATATACCAAACATGATATAAATTCAAGAATCATGTCAAGAATACTGTGTGCATGTATACGCACTCACTGCTGTACTGATGAGGTTTTATGGTTCTGATAGCATCTTTAAATATTCTACTTTAATAATGAACAGTAAGGCTTGGTGGATCCCCCCGTTAAAGGGACTGTTAGTATCAAGTACTGAGGGAATACCCAGGATTCTCTGTAGCTACCCAGTCGTAAACACATAAACCTGTGGTGACCAATGAAAACACCGTCTCCAAATAGTCAATTCTTCATGAATTAGGCTCCTCCACACTCTGCATCAGTTCACGGGTGTCAGCTTTTTACAATGTGAAGTTACCAAACTTTACGGCTGCACGAACTTCACCAAAAAATCATATTGCACATTTTTTGCTAAATATTGATATTGCTATATGAATTGCAATACATATAGACACATTTTTCTACATTTCTTTTTCAGGGCTTTAAGAGAATGTAAAAAAAAAATACAAACCATGGATGGAGGAAAACATTTGATATTGCTTATATAATTTGCTCAGTTTGAATAAAATGTTATGTTTTCTCCCATGCAACTTGATTTGGGGCTTAGTATTCCACTCTGAGAAAAAAATAAATGCAGTCTCTTGATTGGGAAATTGCAACAGTCAATTCCAGTTGCAATTGCATGGAAATAATTTTTCAATTAATTGTGCAGCCCTACTGCACCATTTCCACTATCATGCGATCCAAAGTGTTTGGGAACATTTAGGCCTTGGAACAATCGCTATGATGAGAAATAATTGCTCATAATTGGCGCAGCATTATTTGCATTTGCCAATTTAATAACATGGTGCAACAAAAGGCAATTCGTCATCTGCATATTTCTCAACACATTTTGGAGACAGCGTGTCATCACTGGAGACGTGCTTTCTATTATGCTAACCATCAAATCGTTAGCAACATCAAAATCGTATTTCCTTGTTTGAGAAAGTGAACAAAGCAGAATGTCTACTACTGTGGAGAGCAGAAGATAATTTTCCATTCAGGTGATGGCTACCAAGCTGCCAACAGAGCACTGGGGATGTCTCCTAGATGTCTCCAGATGTTACAAGTGTCTCCACATTTCCAAGTGACACATGCACTTTCATTCCATATTCTGAACCTTCTGTGGATGTGGATGAATATGGATCCCGTCCATTTGGAAGATACACAGGCTTGTGTGAAGGAACGTTCAGAAAAGCAGCCTTATTTCCTGACTGACAGACATGATTTAAATGGGCTTGATGGGACTTAGGGTTATTAAACTGTCAGCACATAAAGGGCCATACAGCTATCGATTCAAGTGAACTAAACTAGTGGCGTTACAGGGTTTTCATGTGACAACAGCGAAACATGTCCCTGTATGCCACAGGTACATAACTTGAATTGTAGGAAAAGGACATCTGTCCCATTTATTCTGAATCAGTAATGAAGTCATATCTTTAACAGAAGATTCCAGTTAATGTTTTACACTTCCCAAGCTCCAGCATCAATGCATAGTATAGCCCGTCCACATATCTCCACGTGTGGACTGCGGTAAGTCCATTGGTTGTCCATCCACAAGTCCAGTTGTCCAACTAGATCTCCACAAACAAAATGTTTCAAAGTAATGGCCGTTGAGCAACATTTCGACTGAACTGTACATTATTCATTGGGTTTATATGCTGTCACATTGCCTTGCTGCCGCGATGTAAAGTCCTAGTCACTACATATTCCTCTGATGAAGCCTAAAGACGAGCTGAGAGACAGCAGCAGTACAAAGCCACTGATCTCAGTCGTAATTAGCACAGGACAACCCAAGAGACAGAGAGAGAGAGAGAATAACGACTGGATTTTGTTGTTCAAACCAACGTTCAATATGGATGCACTGAAGGACAGAGAACCTCTAAACCTCTAAGTAGTGTAAGGCCGTCAAAGAGAAGAATTAGATCAGTGTCTATGACAAAGGTGGATGTTTAGCTGAGGGGTGGGTGTGTTCAGAGTGGAAAACTCTCCGCCCAAATGGGTGGGTGTTAATTTGTCACCTATGCTTTCTCTCCACCAATAAGTGGGTTTGAAGTGGTGGCCGGGGCGGGCTTCTTGGTACGAGCCGGTCCGGTGACAAGGGTCAATGAAATGCTTATTGTGTCCAATCAAAAGCGTTTGTGTGTACATATAACAAATGCGGTGCAACAAGACAGTGGTTGGCTAAGAGTTCAGGGTAAAGGGGGCAGATTTCAGAGACCCAGGCCATGGACCAATGAAACGCAGCGGAAGCAGAGGGCCAGGAAGCCGGTGCCCAGCAGGTCTCCCAAGGCGGTCAGGTAGGGGATGGAGAAGTTGTCTGGGTCCAGACTCCATCTCCACATCAGACGAATGATCAGGTCCGCCACGTACAGAAGGATGCCCACCTGGAAGGAGGACACAAATTATACAGCGGGAGAAAAGCATGAAACAGGAATCTTTAAAGTAGTAATATGCAACATTTTCATATAAATAAATGTGCATTTGCTCCTCTCTATCACCAATTGCTATAACACAACAGTGAATTAACCTATATCCAGTTCATGAAAGCTTTTCCATTTGCTGTTCTAAACACCTGGTGTCTGGTAGGTCTTTCCTGGGAAAAATCCTCTGCCGCACAGGAAGTGATGCGTTTTACATTTCTGCTTTGTTTGGAATAAATAGAAGAAGAACTGGGTAGTTAGCATGAGCAGTGATAGCCACCATGGCTGAGCAGACAAAGAAAAGAGCGCCACCTACAGAAACTCAAACTTCATCAAAAGAAAATCCAAGGAAAAGTGATCTCTGGGAAGTGCAGTGCAGAAACACCACAGCAATGAGCGCTTAGCACCAAAGATGGAGACAAAATAAGAAAAGAGTAGACTGGAATAGAGCTGTCCAGCTTAAATAGAAATTGAATTTTGCGCAAAAAAACTAAAATCATGAAAAAAGTGCTACTGACGTGTTTGAGCTTCATATGAGCCAAAAGGATACTCAAATGTTATCAACGAATCACAGTGCAGACCTCAACTTCTAGTAACATATGTGTATGGGTGTGTGTGCGTTTCTCTGTGCACCCATGTGTGTGTTTTGTGTGCGTTAGTTCAAAAGAGTGCTAGCGGACATTGACCATGCAAGTGGCCTCAAGAACAACTTGCCTTGAAGCTTCCAAGAAGTGAAATCAATCAAGGTCTAAATCGACTTATTTGGACTCCGACAATGTAGAACAGACATGATACTGTATCTGAGACCGCCACCATATATTGTTCAGATGCGAATGTCATGGTTGCCATGTTTGCAGAAGACTTTAGGTTGCCAGCCACGACAGAGCTGTTGACTTGATATCAAAGGACGCAGCATCTATTTTCCAATTCTGTGTAATGATAAAAACAATTGTCAAACCATGCATGTTCAAACACTGATGCTAACAGCCCAGATCGTGTTACTGATGAGAAGTTCAGAGAGGTGTTCACTGTAGAAGTGGACTTTTGGCTCTGGCGTGGAACAAGTGTTTTCTTACCAAACTGTTGAAACACCAACAACTGGCCCAGGTCATTTCACAGCTAGGTTACAGGTGCCAACCACCATTTTTTATGTGACTGTACACAGGATAGTCGTGAAGGATCTTCTGGTGTGGCAGAAGCAGCAATATGTCATGTGAAGTATGCAGTATTACCTTTTTTCTCTTTGAATTGTAACTGTTTAATATGTGCATACTTGGTTTACAAACGGAACCCATTGGCAACTACGAGGCCCTGCAAAATCTCAACTATTTCTGTTCCTGTATTTCTTGTAGTAATGTGGACATACGCAAATGCCCACAATGTGTGTGTGTATCCAACTGCATGTCTTACCTGTAGCAGAGCAGCACACAGGTAGCAGATGGTGAAGGCTATGCTGATAGGCGCCTCCCCTCCCTGCAGCAGAGAGATGGCGTAGAGGAAGACCATGTGACCCGGGATCACCAGCAGCAGCAGCACCCGCGCTGACTTGGAGTTCACCCCTGGGAGACACAGAGAAGAGAGGCATTCATTTGTTCCTTAACCCTGCCTTATGCCGGGATCACACTTAATCCGTAATGCATTGGTGTTGCTGCAAACTTCTATGCAAGGATCCCGTGGCTCCAACATATTGACAAGAAACTGATCAGGCCTGATTATTGATTATAGTATTACAACACTTCTGATTCACTGACAAAATGTTTTCATCATGAAAACTTCACAGTTAGCCCACATTACGCATACATTAGAATGAAATGAATAAGCGTAAGTAGAATGAATCCAATGCATCCAACACATTCATCACAACACAATGCATCTGCAACGGTATAATGCAGCAGTAACAAATTCTCTCATTGGAAATGAATGAAATGAACACATTCAACGCTTTAAGTGTGATCCCAGCCTTAGATTTCACATTTGTGAAGCTACTGTACTTATCAGAGTTCACTAGCAGTTACTGTGCATTCAGATCACTATCAAATACATTGCTGTGTACTGTCCGGTGGCCGATTTGAGTTAGCTGAATGTTACCTGTTGTGCCAATGGTAGGTCAATGACAGGCGGGACTTATAGCAACGCTAGTACGTGATTGGCTGTTGATGGGCAATGTTGCTTTAAAGCTGAGCTGTAGCTTACTTTTCTGCACCAACAAATGGGGACATGAGGCAACCGTGGTCAATATCAGTCCAAGTTTCTCTGGTTGAAGAAAATAAACAGACTTCTGGATGCTGGTTTGTCGAGTTGCTGGCAGTGTGTACTCACAGGTAGAACAGAGGACAGAGGTGACTGACCTTTGACCACCTTACCATTGGTTGCTTGTAATAGGAATGTAAGCTTCTTCTACTGTTGCACTTGTTGTAAGTCACTGTGGGTTAGAGCTTTGGCTAAATGCCTATAGTATAGGGTTGTGCTAGTGTTACCTGAGGAGAAGAAGGTGATGCAGGGGTTGGGCCAGTACTGCCTCATCTTGTATGGCAGCACCCCTGGGATGCTCCAGCAGTGCAGGTAGGTAGAGATCCGACTGGCCTGGATGGCCACCAGGTTGCCACCCACACCTAGACAGGGGGGAGGACAGAGATGACTGACTGACTGACTGACTGACTGACTGACTGACTGACTGACTGACTGACTGATTGACTGAGTATGCGAGAGACTGAGTGAGTGACTGAGTGGGCAAGCACACGAGCAAGTGAGAGAGCGAGTGAGTGAGTGAGTGAGTGAGTGAGTGAGTGAGTGAGTGAGTGAGTGAGTGAGTGAGTGAGTGAGTGAGTGAGTGAGTGAGTGAGTGAGTGAGTGAGTGAGTGAGTGAGTGAGTGAGTGAGTGAGTGAGTGAGTGAGTGAGTGAGTGAGTGAGTGAGTGAGTGAATGAGTCAGCAAGTGAGTGAGTGAGTGACTCAGTGAATAAGTGAGTGAGTTAGTGAGTCAGTGAGTGAGTGAGTGAGTGAGTGAGTGAGTGACTCAGTGAGTGAGTGAGTGAGTGAGAGAGTGAGTGAGAGAGTGAGTGAGTGAGTGAGTGAGTGAGTGAGTGAGTGAGTGAGCGAG
>OMLI01095772.1:0-12755 GCA_900302605.1 Rondeletia loricata
ACTCATTTATAACGTCCATGCGGAGTAGACGCTGGAAACACGGTCAATGAAAAGTTAAAGCGGGTTCTATTCTCTTAACTAAACATTCAATACAACTTAATTTCTCACTCTAAAAATATTCCTAAGTCTGAAAATATTTTCACTGGCACAGTGCCTAACTTTGGCCTAAAGATTCAGCACCATGGACAGGTCCGCTCAAACTAATTTACTTTTCTGTCTGCCATTGTCCTAGGACATGCAAACTGTTGCATGGGCAGTATTTATATTACCATATCAGGGGCAAATTGCACTCAGCTCCAACACAGTATGGGCGTGTTTGCGCTAGTATATCATTCGCGCAATATCTTTAGTGAATAGGTCCTTAAGACGGAGCACATAGCGGGCGCAAATCACACGCAGTTAAGGGTGCTATTAGCGGCCGCAATCCATTCTTTGTGAATTCGCCCCCAAAGGTCAAACCCAAATCTCAAGGTACACCTACATATACAGTGGCTTCGGAAAGTATTCAGACCCTTTAACTTTTCCACACTTTGTTTTGTTATAGACTTAATTTAAAATGGATTGTATATATATATTTTTTTTTTGTGCCATTAATCTACACTCACACGCACAGGAACTCTGAAGCTCTACTGTATTAGAGTGGCCATTGGGTTTTTGGTCGCCTCCCTGAGCAAGGCCTTGCCTGGTTTGGCTGGACGGCCAGCTCTAGGAAGAGTTTTCCAAACTTCTTCCATTTCACAATGATGGAGCCCACTGTGCTCCTGGGAACTTTCAATGTTTTAGCAATTTTTTATACCCTTACCCAGATCTATGCATCAACACAAGCCTATCTCGGAGGTCTACGGAGAGCTCCTTGGACTTCATGGCTTGGTTTTTGCTCTGACATGCACTGTGATCTGTGGGGCTTTATACAGACAGGTGTGTGCCTTTCTGAATCATGTCCAATCAATTGAGTTTGCCACAGTGGACTACAATCAAGTTCTAGAGACATCTCAAGAATGATCAAAGGAAACCGGATGCATCTGAGCTAAATTTGGAGTGTCATAGCAAAGGGATATTTCCGTTTTATTATTTTTAATACATTTGCAAAAAATTATTACACAGTGTGCTGTGGCAGCTGTGTGCTGTGTAATTGTAATTTGAAAACCTCTGATTTAGACTAAGTGGATATTACTGCAGGGAAAGGGCAGAACAGAATGTGCCAAAAGGGACAAGCAGGAAGAGATTCAGGTTTGGAAAGGTTGAAATGGAGGTTAGTTTGATCAGTGATGATCCACCACACCACACGACCTTAAGCATGGTGAAAATGCCTAGTTAATTTAGGCTATAAAAACATGTAATTCACCACCCCATGCTGTTGAAACACATTATAGGAGGCTGTCCATATCAAGCTCCAATACATAGCAAGACAGAGGCTCTGCAAGTTCTGGGCCTCTTGACAACGTGACACCAGGCCCCACAACCCACACCCTTGGTCCCTTTAGCCTACAATGAAATTGCATTTATCTGGATGAGCCCTTCAGTAAGAAGAAAGGCTGCTGTGATGAGTCTATAGGTGCTTAGGCATCCTACTAAATGTAACATTTTAAATATTATATGCTTTTAAAGCACAGTAGCTTAATTGACAGCCTTACTCATAAATGTAAAGACTGTTTTATTATCCCTGTACAATGGGTCTACAATGTACCTGTCAAAAGGAGTGAATAGTTCCATGACCTTATTGTTCTCTCTCCATGTCCAGAGAAAGAAAATGAACTAGAGTTCAGTATTCTAGTTAGATTTCTCAAAACAATGACTGGAAATGGAAGCATAGTACTTTGGTACATGCATCCTTTTAAGCAGAGATTATGAGTTTCATATCTTCAACTGTGTTGTTATAATTTACATAATCAGTTCTACCTAATTATACACCATAGTCTCAACATTTATGATTTTTTTTTGCCTCAACAAATGTGATATGTTTTACAACATTTGCGTTTTGAATAGGTTACAGTCTGAAACACACATTTCGGTGGTTGTACATGCTCACAAATTAGTAGAATAACCACTATAATATGCCAGGCCATGGAATGAGAAGTCTTAACTGGCTGGAATTGGACATTAATGCTAATTCATTTATTATTAAACTATAGCTTTGCATGTAATTATTTGTCACCTCAGCCAATCTATTTATCAAATACATTATTGTCCTTTAAATGACAGGTACAGTTTTTAAGTTGATTGGCAAGATTAAAATGGAACAAGTCAAAACAAAACAAAATTCTAGAAGTCAGAAGGGATACATAACCTGTCAAGGTTGTGGGGAACACCTCAAAAATGTAAGATACATCTTACAATATTTATGATGTACATATTGCTACAAGTGCTGTGTGAAACATGACCCAGATCAATGAAAATGTTATTCTTGGATTTAGCACTCTACATATAGGCCTATGGCCTATTGTTGGCAAACTCAAAGCAAACCCCTCTGGTAGCCTAATAAGATACACATCAAAAGAAGCAGAGAGGACATAATGGAGGATGTGCTCACCACAACTCCGTGCAGACTTGCCAAAAATGCTCATAAACAGCTTAAATTTGGGGAAATTGAAAAATCAGCTTCGTCAGTCCCTGCCAGTCCTATGCCAATGCTCAATGCCCATGTGCAGTTTCAGAATGATTGGCCAACACATTGAGGAGAAAAATGGATGCGGACAGACAGAGTGACAGAGTTTTCCTCATTTTATAGTAGGATAGACACATTTAGAGAAAATCCACAGGTTACAGTATCTTTAATAATCCATCCATAAATGTTCTCAGGCCAACTTTTTGTAAAGAATGAAAACA
This sequence comes from Rondeletia loricata, assembly GCA_900302605.1. Lineage (NCBI taxonomy): Eukaryota > Metazoa > Chordata > Actinopteri > Beryciformes > Rondeletiidae > Rondeletia > Rondeletia loricata. The sequence continues at coordinate 2,827 of OMLI01095772.1, forward strand.
ATGTTCATTGGAATAGTGAGTTGGGTTGCACAGGATGACTGCTTCATGCATGCAGGTCCTGATCTTGCATTGATCAGCTTTGATTGTAGCAGACATTTTTGATAAAATGTTTGAGGTGCTGAATCTCACAGAGAGATCAGGCTGGAGGAGTGAATATTTCAGCAGCACCATTTATCATTTAACGTTTTGCTTCGCTAATTAATAGACATTATTTAGCTCCTACGCTCTCTCTCTCTCACTCTCTTTCTCTCTATTTCTCCAATGTCCAATTAAATCTCTTTCTTCTTTATTTTTCTGCTGCTCCCAGAGGGTTGTCTGGAGGACAATGCAACAAAGTGTAAGTCTTCCATTCCTCCTCTTACTTTCAGCAAGTCATCTGTCTTGTGGTGTTTTAATCAACCTGCCCATGCAGCTCCATTTATTTACATTATTCAAAGTAGATATTGATTGCTTATATTGTGGTGTGCCTGTTTCCCTACTTCAGCTGAATTATTTGTTTGCTACATTCATTCATATTATTTTCTGTTTATGGCTTTTATTCTGATGACACTGTTGCTATTCAGGCACTTAATGATTTATTCCTCTATATGGTTTTTGAGCAGTAACATTTAAAGGTGTAGCCTATCTCTAGATTTGGTTGTGTGGGATTTGCCCCAAAGCCTGGTCTCCGTTATTCTATTTCTCTGACCACTCTTTCATGGGAATAATCTGCAATATTTTCATAAACTTGGATAATGCCTTCTTCATCCAACTGATGGTAATATATTTTGGATCAAGTAGAAATGCATATAGTCATGGTAACTCATTCCTGACTCATTGGAATAAGATCTTGACATACCAGGATATGTATTTATCAAATTTCACAAACTCAAATAATCATAACTCTTTTTTGTGCTTTTTTGTCCTCGTTCTCACCTCACATCTGAGTTAAGAGCCAGTCAACAGGGATTTGCTGTTTGCTTTTAAGGCTGTTTTCAGCATTTTTAGACATCCATCCAAATGAATACTAGCCAGGACTCCATCCAATAAATCAAAACATTTTAATTTCTTGTTGTTAGTTTGATAGATAGATACTTTAGATACTTTATTAGCCACACAGCCAAGGCCGGAGGAATTCAGTTTCGGTACAGATTGACCCAGGTAAGTAATAGGCTCTGGTTTAGTTTGTGTAGAGGAAATACATGAAACATCTTAATTGTTGCAGCATGGTGGTCTGAGGTACTACAATTATCTTTGTTCAAGCCTATGACCTAGACTATTTTGCCATAAGTCTTGGTCATAGTCATGTTGTTCAGTGCAATGAATTATTTGTTGAGTTAAATGTTTTAAAAACTAAAGACAACTGTACATATCTGGGAACTGTGGATTGCAAACTTTGCTTTGAGACAAATACAGATGCAATCTGTAACCCGGGTTGTACACCGGACGCGGCTTGATTATTATTGTGATGGCTTTTTACAAGCTTTATTTATATAGTACCTTTTCATGCAAGATTGCAATACAAGGTGCTTAACATTAAGGCAATAAATTGCAATAAATTGTTTACAACTTGCCGCATCAAGTCAAGTCAACAAGTCATGTTTTTCTTTTGCAGCTAAAAACAAATTGGTTGCCACAATTTTTATGCCAGTACTGGATTATGGCAAGATTTTATATTCACATGCCTCCTTCCAATGTCTTTGTGCCTTGAACACTCATAGCGCATTTAGGTTTATTAATGACTGTAAAGCTCTCACACATCATTACTCCTTGCATACTCAGGTTGGTCAGCCCTGTCCTCTTTTTGACTTATTCACTGGTACATTTTTATCTATAAGGCCATTCTGGGTCTATTTCCTGATTATTTGTACTTGTACTCTCTGAAAGCCTGGTGGAAATTAGTGTTTGTAGTCACAGGAATTGTTTCTGTTATCTGCACATGAAATCTGAATTGAGATCAGAACTAAAAGTGCTTACATATACTCCGCTCCCTTGTCATGGAACTCACTGCAAAACAATGTAAAGCTGAAAGAGCTGGTCTCCCTTCGTAAACTGATAATGAATAATCTTGTGGCAGACTCAATAAGGAGCTGTCTTTGCTTTGTGTAGTAAAGATTCAAATAGGTTTGGCCCATTAGCTAGCTGATTTGATATTGGAATACTGACTTTTTGAGCATATATCAAAATATTGACTCTGCTCTTATCTTTCATGTAACATTATAGTTTGTCTTGAACTTGTTTTGTTGTGTAAAACTGAGATACTAACTCTAAGATTGAAAACCTGCAGTGAGAAAAAAGGAAACTCTTGAGCTGTATGCACAATGTCCAAGACACTCTAAATCCAGTAAGGAGGGAAGAGACTAAACTTTATTAGAGCCATATTACCTTAAGGTCGAAACGTGTTGGCTCTAAGCCATGATAATAAATGCTTTTTAAAATGTTCTCCATCAACATGTACTAACATTGCTAACAGGAAGTTAGCAATTTCTCAATTACACAAATGCTAGCAGGAAAACTTTTTGGGTGTCCTGAAAGGAAACTGCTTAATGGTCAATTTGACAGATTTCTAAATATTTTGAACCTCTCTAATGTTTATTTTTGGTGTTGAACACTGTTGAGAACGAGGATGCAGTTGGAAAGAAAGTAAATGAGTCATTCGTAGTGGCCAGACCTTTCTCCACACTTCATTTCACTTCGTTTTAGCACGGTGCCAGGGCCATGAGAAAGATCTGGCAACAGACATTTCTCAGCGAGGAATAAAGGACGAAATAAACATTGAGTGTTTTCATTTCTTCAATCAATCACAATAATCCAGTGTTGATAGGCACCACCTTTAGCTTGTGTTTGTTATTGTAGCCACATCGGACACAGAGGACTAAGGGGTGAGATTTGAGGAGCAAGTGAATGTGAATGGATGGAGGAAACACTAATCAGAACTGACCATCCTTCATCTCCTTAATGGAAGTAGAAATCACTATTCCCACTAAAGGTTCCTTGCAGCCAGACTAATTACTCACTAAAAACGCTCTATCCAAAGCGATCGCAGACACAACTGGCAATTATGACCAGCAGAAACAGAGCCGAAATCTGTTTAAAACCATGAGCCATGCCATAAAATGGATCAAGTTACAGCCCTAATGAAATTCTGGCAGGTACCATAGATCTCTCCTCTTCTCTTTTTCTCTAAAAGCCACAATTATTGTGCAGATCAGAAAAAAATATGAGTGTTAAGACAAGCTACTTGGCATACTGAGCTAATGTTTTAGCAGCAGGAACGACCACAAAGGGCGTGAGTGCATTTGGGGTTTCCAAAGACTTTGTTACAATGTGCTGACAAAAACAATCAAGAATTGTATTCTTTGTGATGTCAGGAACTTTGTTGCAGATTTTATTTTGTACAGTGACTTAGACATACCATGGGCTGTCAGATATGACAGAACACTATGCAGGCTATGCCACCTCAGAGCTTGCTATACATTATACATAGGCCTATATGTGATTTAAGACAGGTCATGCATTGTGCCACAGTTAGTTAGAGAACACTTTAGAATGCCACCAAATCAAGAGTATTCATTGCATTGCTCTTCTTATACAGCTTTTGTCTGTGCTGACAGTCTGCATAGTAACTTTGCTGTTGGACAAACTTTGACTTAGTGCCAAATGTATATTATTACTATAAAATAAGGCTTTCATAGTTGTTTCAGATGGTTATGTAAACTTTTATTCTCCCTTCTGTGGGACAGAGAGCCAGAGACTACTGATGTATTCCACCTCTTCTCTCCCTCTCAGGTCCATCATTATTGTATCATATATGCATTAACTAAACTGTGTTTGAAGGCAAGATCAGCATCATATTTGCAATTCCATCCATGTCCTCCCCCACCAGCAAATCCCTGCTTTAATTCCTGCCAGCCAACCCAGTGGTTCTCCCTTGCCTTCTATGTAGAAGGACTTTATATCCTCCTCTTTAACGCCATGCTCTACTCTTTCTTATGCAGAGTGCAAAACTACATGACAAAAAACTAAGATCGCTGTACTGCTCACATTAAATGACCTTATTTTCTGTAGTTTCTTGTCTCGCCAATTTAGTGGTACACACACTAAATAATGTGGCACAGATGGGGGGTCACACGGGGATCTCGATACCCCGCTGTCTCGCAAAAACAAACGTGACGCGTGACTTTGTTTTTCACCCGATTGAGCAAAAATGGATCTTGAGAAGGAAGAGCAGCTCGCAGCACTTAGTGTGTGTGCAAAAAAAGGGGGCCAAAAAAGAAGAGGGCTAGATGCCGAATTTGGAGGAGAGAATGGTTGGGGAGACATGGGCAGCATGGGTTGTCTGTTCTGCAGAGAGAGATGGTGGTCAATTACCGTATAAAACCATGATGATGTTGTGTTGTTTTGTAGTTTCCACTTCTTCGCCTGGTTTCCTCGCAAGCCCTCATTGGCCATTGCTGCTCACTGTTCTCAAAACTTGTGTTTACATATCTCACTCTACAAGAGTGCTGCAGATTTTGTGCTGACAAAATCAAACATGTTTGAAGATCTCCGGATGTCTGAGACAGCTCAAAGACAGGGTGAGGCTGACCTGCTCAAACCTAACGAGCTTCGGTGACGGCAACGCGCACCCAGTTGGTTCCAACATGAGGATTTAGTCTCAAATCTCAAAAACTTGTCTGGGACAACTAAATCAGGCCTAAAGTTGTGTAGTGTGCACTTTAATGTGTGACCCCCTGTCTGTGCCACATCGTTTAGTGTGTGCATCACTACGTCAGCAAGACAAGAAACCACAAGAAAGAAGGTTGTTCAATGAAGCAGTACAGAGATCTTAGCTTTTTTGACAGTCAAGGTCAAGGTATACTTTATTATCCCAGCAGGGAAATTCTGTTCATCAAAGTGAAAAAAATAGACGCAGTGCAAGGGCAGGATGTCACATTAAAAAGCAACAAAAGAGCTATTCTATTGAGTCAAGTAACCCCTACCTGCTACATCCTTACCCACCCACCCACACACACGCACACAGCTCTCCCTCTATCATCTGCTGCAATAACATTGCAAAGAAGTCTACAAAAATATTGCACAGTCCCTATTTTCCTCTCCTTATTGCAAAAAGTTAATTGCACCATCCCCATCTTGCACTGCACATGACAGCAGGACATTATATCAATGTATGGCAGAGGGACTAATTCTGTCATTCAGCAGCCTAATTGCTGTGGGGACAAAAGACCTGTGGAATTGTTTTAGTCTTCCTCTGTATGAGTCTGCTCCTGAATGCACTGCTAAGTTGAATTTGTTTTGTGAAGAGGGTGAGTGGGGTCATTAAGGATGCGCTCTGCCTTGTCCACAATGAGATTTGTATTCAGCCGAGTCTCTAAAATCAGATCAATGATCCTGCTCGCAGTGTTGATCACACGTTGCAACTTAGATTGGTCTTGTACACGCATGTTTCCAAAAACACAAATAAGGCCAAACGATAGAACACTCTGTATTACTGACTTGTAGAATAGTTGCTAGATGAGGCTGTTGCATTTTCTTAACCTTTGATAGTGCACATTCCTCGAAGATCAACCTATTATCAATTTCTAACCCTAAATATTTGGAGGAGACTCTCTCAACCAACTCACCATTGACTCTAGTGAGGGGAACCTTGTTTTTTTTCTTTCTAAAATCTATCACCATCTCCTTTGTTTTTTTAACATTGACATGAAGAAAATTATTCGCGCACCACTGTATAAATCTCTCAGTTTCCACAAACTCCACTAGGGCCAAGTCGTCCGCATATTTGTAGAAGGAGTGGACTGGGACAGTAGCTCAACACTCATTTGAGTACAATGTGTACAATATCGGCGACAGAACGCAGCCCTGTGGGGCTCCTGTACTTGATCTTGGATCCTGGATCTTGAGGAGGAAATAACTGAATTGAATCTGACCTGCTGACTGCATTCAACTCGGAAATCGTTTATCCATAAAATTAGCTTGGGATTTACTCCAAGATCCACCAGTTTGCCTACCAGCAGGTGAGGTTGGATGGTGTTGAACGCGCTGCTGAAGTCCATGAACACAATCTTGACAAGTCTACGCTCTTGATCAAGGTATTCATAGATGCTGTTAACCCCTCGCTCTGCGCAGTAGGCAAACTAATATGGATCGAGAAGAGGGGACACTTCTGAGAGCAAATGCTTTAGGACAATTTTTTCAAAACACTACATAGCTACAGAAGTGAGGGCAACTGGGCGCAGGTCATTCAGTTCTATAGGTCTGTTATTCTTAGGGACTGGGACAGTGAGCGACCGTTGCCATATACTTGGAACGGTGCCAGTGTTAGGGGAGCACTGAAATACATTTTTAAAAGGGAGCGCCAACTGAACCGCACATGCCTGCAGAGTTTTGCCACTAATCCCGTCTGGACCCTGGGATTTACCTAGGTTAACTCTTTTAAACTGTTCCACAATGTCATCTCTCATTATCACTCTAGCAGTCACATGAGAGGCACTTTTTAAATGATCAATGGCCTCTCTCTGTTCCCTTTTAAAATCAAAGTTATCAAACCTGCAATAAAATCCATTAAGCTCATTGGCCAAGTCCAGATCATTAAGGACAGTCATACAATGTTTTTTAGGTTTGTAACCAGTTATTGTTTATAGTCCTTGGCAGGCTTTCCTCGTGTCTTTCTAAAAGAGGGATTCCACTTTTTCTTCCTTACATTCCTTGATTTTGCTTATAATTTATTTCTGCACCTATCCTCTTTACTACCCCCCGATTTAAAAACACGCTTTTTTTGGATTAAGCAATACCTTCAGTTCTGGGGTAACCCACGGTTTGTTGTTCAGATATAGTTTCACAGTTCTTTTGGGGATAATAGAGTCCTCGCAGAAACTAATATAGCTTGTGACAGCAAACGCCGCATCCTCGTTATCTGTCCGATCAGTTATCTCGTCCCAGTCTGTGCGTTCCAGGCAGTCACGTAGAGTGGAGGTCATCGCTGCAGTCCAGCATTTCACCTCCACTCTCCGGACCCTCTCTCGCCGATCGGTATGCTGGATTGAGACGGATCATATTATTGTCCGAGTTTCCTAGACCAGGCAGAGCCTTAGAGTAGTAGGCGTTGTCAATTTCCCCGTAACACTGGTCGAGCCGGGCGTCATTCCGGGTGGGGCAGGTGACATACTGATGATAGGATGGTAACAGTTCATTCAAGCAGCAGTGGTTGACGTCACCCTGAATAAGCTTGACAGCATCAGGTGCCTCTGCTTCAGCCTGTCACCAGCTCATGGATATTAATTGCTGCGACCTTGGCGTCAGCAGAGGGGGCAATATATACGACAAACAGTCTAACTTGGATTATTTCCCGAAGGAGATGATAAGGTCAAGTGAGAAAAGTTCTATGTCTTTAGGGCAGGTGTGTTGCCTTAGTATGATGTGTGCTGGATTGCAGTATTTTTCGTTTATGAACACACATACTCCTCCTCCTTTGTTCGAGTTGCGGTCCGCCCTCACAAGTGTCGGCTAAGTTTCAGAAAGGCAAATCAAGCAGGACTGACAATAGTCGGCCAGATAGTGAGTACAGGCCCGCAGCTCGTCACATTTGTTCCGAATGCTTTGTGTGTTGCCAAACATGATAGAGGGCAGTGGTTGGCAATAAGGTTGTCTCTTAAACCAGGCCCGCACTCCCCCTTTTTTGCTCAGTTTGATCTTAGAATCGTATTTGTACCACATCCGGGTATTATAGCTGTTAAACTCTGGACAGAGGGACGGACGTTAATAAGTTCAACCCGGATCTATGAGATTCTGAAGGCACTGCTTGGTAGGCTGACAGCGTGCGAAATGAAGTCCATTCGTAAAATCTTTCCATTATAATTAACAATACACAGGATCTGATGTAACAATCAGTATTTATGGTCAGAAACCTTGCTTTTATTTTAGAGGATGTGGTTGATTCATTGCAGATATGTCCATGTGGTTATCAGGGAGGCATCTCATATCATACACATTTCATTGATTTGAGGCCCACAATAGCTCAAGAAAGCTCAACACTCCCTAAACCACACCACTCTATATCCACTTGAGCCAAATTTGGGCCCAAATTGGTTGTCTTTCTCTTCAACCAAAGCTGCTCTGTTCTGCTGCTTCTGAACCTGTCTTCGGGACCTGACAAGGCTTGTACAGCATGTACTCCTGCCTCAGCCCCAGCCTCACTCATCAGTTGAGTCCACTACATCTTCCCATGACATAGTGGGGTTAGAACATTTGCCTAAAGGTAGAGAAGGTGTTTACCTTGCTTAAACGCAGCAGAGCCTTGTGAGCTAATCTCATCAAAGTGGGTAGGCAGGGTGAAAAAATACAATTCATCCAGGGCAATCCTATTTAGTGCAATAATTAAAGCAACAAATCACAAAATGCAAGGCTGTGAGGCCATTGTGCCTGAGGTAAGCTAGGCCAATTGCTATGAGCATAACAAGGAACTGAAGATTTTTGCTACTTCCTCATGGGGCTTTTTCTAATTCTTCACGCTTTATATAGATTAAATCCCCCAGTGTGGAGAGGCAGATTAATCGTTGGTTCAATCCATGACACCAATAGGAGGGTATATTCCCTTCTGTTAGTGTCCCTGTGACCTGGAAGCTGGAGGACATTCGGTACATTTTAATTCCTTATTCAGGGTAGATAGAAGCTACTCAAGGATTTGCTTCTCATACAGTGTCACTCTGCCAGGACATGGTGGGAGTCTTCGCCGTTTAAGCAACCAAAGAAACAGTTCTAAAGAACAAATCATTGTCTTCCATTTTGCCTTTTTTGTTGTGGATATCTAACAGTATCAATGGCCACATCAGCCGAATTCAACCAAAACTGTTGCCATCACCACTTTAACATCTCTATATACTGTATGTTATACCTCTCATCATGTCCTACCTTAACTCCTGCATTTGCTGCTTGTTTAATTTTGCTAATATATTGGTGTGAAAATAATTAGAATAACATATTATAGTGGCAGCAAAAAACAAAGCAGAACAAAAAGTGTTGCTGTTGCAAACAGTATGATCTGCTTTTTACTTTCAGAGTCAAATATGGGAATTCTCAAGGTTTAATTCTCCAAAAAATAATCCCATCCAGTAGATGGTTCACTGTTCTGCATCAAAAGCCCCAGGAAGGGAAAGTAATCTAAAATACTATAGAAAGTAGCACCAATTGTAGTTATCACAATTAATTTGACAATTAGATATTACAAGATAATCCTATACAGGTTAGGATCAGTTCTAATTAATTCCATTTAATATAGTTTTGTAGAACAGATGATTTTTATCTTGCCAGGGCTTTGGTTGCTATTTTAGTATGTTTACCATAGGATAAATTGCAATGTCATGTGCTCCATACCATGATGAATATTACCTGTTAATGCATTTAAGTGTTTTACATAACAAAATGGTTACCAACTTAGTTATCAACTTGTTTTACTAGCTTTACTTAATAGTAAGGCATCTGTTTGTAAGACCTTCTTCCCCAACTGGTATTCTTACCCTAGGGATAAAACACAAACCCAGCTGTGTATGAAAATCCCATCTGTGCTTACATTAGTCAGAGCACGGTTTGTTTAGCACGAATGTGACGTACTAAAACTACTCAATGTCTCTATTTATACAGTCAATTTATACAGCTTTACACAAACATGAACTCAGTTGTGTCCAATAAGGAAGTAAACATATTGTTCATATGTACAGGTGTTGTATGGTTAATAAGGACATTAGTTAGTGTTATCTAACACCTCTGTGCAGATTTAATAAAGAACAGCTTTGTCATTTTTGTTTTTTCTAGGAAATGCAGATACCATACAAGAAATATATTATGATTGTATCCACACACACACTGTAACTCATAGCTGTCATCTGCTATCAGTCCATGAAGTGATAGCTGAAATACAATGTCTCCCCAGACAAGTTTTTAATTTCAGCGGT
>OMLI01095788.1:0-13503 GCA_900302605.1 Rondeletia loricata
TCAGAATCAGAATCAGAATCGGGTTTTATTGGCCAAACATGATTTTACACATGTAAGGAATTTGACTCCGGTTCACAGTAACTCACACTGTACTTACATTCAACAATCAACAACAACAATGACAATCAACAACAAGAGCTGGATTTTCAAGTGAATACAGTGAATAAAGTGCATATGCTAAGTATAAGTAAATATAAATATACTAGATATACTAAAATATATAAGAAATGTATGACTAAATTATTGCACAATGTCTGTGGGTGTGTCGACTATATGATTGACAGGCATTGCCCTGAGGACATGCAATGACAGGTCACATGGCTGGGTTAATTGTTCATTAGAGCGATGGCGTGTGGGAAGAAGCTACTCTGGTGTGCAGTGCTCTGAAGCGCCTTCCAGAGGGGAGGAGTTCAAAGATGTGGTGGCCAGGGTGCGAGGGGTCGGCGATGATCTTCCCCGCCCGCTTCCTGGCTCTGGTAGTGAAGAGATCTTGGAGTGAGGGCAAGTTTAGTCCAATAATCCTTTCTGCAGACCTGATGATGCGATGACTCACAAGAGTCTGTAGTAGGTTTTCCCTACTAGTGACATTAACACCATTTAAAGTGGTTGTACTTCTTCAACGAGATGCCTCTACTCGTTCAAATAGCGTCCCTTTGACCACTGGTTCGAGGCCAGGGATGGCATAGGTTTCCGTCATGGATCTTCTCAAGTACTGTATCGACATGCCTTTTTTGGCCTTCTCTTTCTCTACCCTCAAAGCTAATTTGGCAGCTATCTCAGCTTGTGTAGCAGATGGTTGCACAGGTCAAGAAAGGTGCATGCTGTTTAAGAGCAGCCCTTGTAGTACCTGTCCTTGGTGCTGGGCGCACTATGTGAGGCTTCTTTTTAACCACTGAATTCATCGGCGCTGAAATGCTATCCATTGAGATTGTTCTACTTTTGGCTCTTGTTGCAGCCAACAGTGTAGGTGATTTACATGCCCTGACAGTTACATTGACAAGACTAGTGTTACGCTGACTAAGAGTGTTAGTGTTTAGACTGCTATTCTCTACAGTGAAGCATGTTGAAAGCAGGACACGCTTCTTTTAAAAGAAGTAACCTATTTTGTCTAATGTGTGGTTTGTTTAAATAATTTTTATCAACCAAAGGTATGACTCTTCCTCAATTTGCTTTGATTGGCAAATGAGAGGAAATGTAGATAATACATGGGCAAGTAGAGACATACAGACTGAACCAGACTTTTCCTATATTAGTGGTGAAAACCTTTTCTCATCTCACCATTCACTTTCACACTTTACCCATATAAAATGTAACTTAACTGCCACATCGATGCAGGAAAACATCCACTAATGTAATCTCAGCTGCATTACACAGTGGTGGCACCTTAAATGAATAAATGTTTTTTACCAGTCAAGTATGAATCTCGACACATAACTGAAACAATACATATCTCTGCATAATTTGACCAAACTGACCGTGGAACATGAGGGGAATGGAAGACAGCATTTATTTTCTATTTTTTGCTGTATAGTGAGACATAGTATGATGAGGCTAAATATGTGGTGACTCCTACACTAGCTTTAATTAAAGTTCCTGGTGAGAGGACCAGCCTGCATGTTGAGACAGAGGAGATAAAGTCAACGTAGCCTAAAGGCAACTATGACTCACTGATGTTATTTTGGCTCTGGCATTGGGATTTTTTGGGGCTTCAGTCTCCTCCTGTTTCACAACGTTTCAGAGAGCCACACTGTGTGAGGTGTTGCCACTGCGCCACAAAGAGCCGTCAGTTAAACATCAACAGCCTCCATCATCAATCCACTATTCAACACCTGACCAAACACCAGACCACATCTCTCCCTCGCAGGACTGCAACTAGGGCAGGTCCAGACTGTAGAACTGTGACAGCAGGCTCCACACCCATTCAATTTACTTTTAATTAACCTCATTGCATATTAACCATAATCCCCGAGCAAAGACATCTACATAACAAATCAAACCTTTATAGCTTGTTCAGCACCGCTGTTTTTCTGATTCAATTAATTGGGTCCCATTGCAATAGCCAAGATAGAGAAATTACAGTATCATTTGACTTATAACGATCAATAACAGCATCATTTAGCCCAGAGGAGAGGTCTGTTGTCTCAGAGGGTTGGGGATATCTGTAAGTCATTTTGCCGTAATTAGACGTCTGTGGGCTGTTTAATTAATCTGAACCCTGAGCGTTGACATTTCCACGGCTCATTAATGAATCACAGCACACTTTATAGAGATGGAGTGGACTACATGGCTGCAGAGGGATATGGACATGTATCACATATAGTGCCATGGCACTGCTGTCTTAGATAACAATACTAGAAGTATTTCCAAATGTTTGGGAGCATCTAATGGGAAATAGCTCCTCTTTGGCCTGTTGAAGAGATAGCATACATCTTAATGAGTTTCAAATTAATCTGTTCTTTCAGCCACTACAGCATTCCACACTTCAACAGTTTTAAAGAGACTATAAATATTTCAGCATGGAAATGATCTTATTTCAAGGCCTTAGAATTGCAAATTAATTTCCCTCCATTGGCTGAGGATAAATTATACTGTTGGATAGATTGCTCTAAACTTTTATCAAGCAATTCACCCATGATATTGGTTTAAAGCTCAGAAATGAGTTCAGAGATATATAGGTAGGAATGGGTCCATACTTCTACATCCAGTAATGGTCATATCTGCTCAGAATAATGACAATTTGAAAGGAATAACTGTATTAAAATGTGAAACAGAGAGAGTTTGGAAACAGCTATCTTGATTATTTTAGTAAACTATTACTTCTAAATCCTAAGGAAGCTGGGAAACATAAAGGCAATGTGTGGGTTGCTTCATATGATAAAAGTAAAGTTATTTTCTTACAGGGGGCAGCAGCAATAAAACAAAAAGAAAAACTGTGTACTTTCTAACGTTAATGCCATAAAACACCAGAGTCCCCGTGCTGCTTGAGGATTCAGCCTGATTATACAAACAACCATAAACCCTGTTTCCCATTATCCAGAGCACGAAAGCTGCAAAGTGATTTTGGGCTGCTGATAATTCGCTTGCAGCTGCAACAACTTGAGCTTTTTGCTGCAGCTATTGTGACAAGAAGGGACAAAAGGAAGGGCAGGACGCAGCCCCTGCAGCTGTGCATACAGGACAACACTACAGGACACTAGTAAAGTTCAACAACCAGGCAGAAGAAGCAAAGACATAAAAGGGCTGGAAAGAATTCAGACTGGTTGCTTATTTTCCAATGCCAGAGGCCCAGACATTGGTAGCATTCACCTTTAAATGCAAATAATACAAATTCTTTAGCTGAGATTCTGCATTTACATTGGTCAAGGATGGATGACCAGAGTTTAGACATCAGCGGAAATAACGGTTCTGATAGGAGGCTGTTCAAAGACAAAGGGAGTTTTCTTGTGTTGTAGACAATTCTAGCATATTGAGAAATACAATATACACATAATGACTAGACTGCTTCTAGCTCGAAACATCACTTCATCTGTGCAATAAATGGCATTGAAGGAGCCTAGCAGTGTGCAGACTCCTATATTTTTAATGACTGTTTCTGCGACAATAAAGACAAAGATGGACATAATGCCAATATTGTTCATTATTTCTGAGACTGTTTTGTAGTGAATTGCTGGAAATTAAATTGCTGCACAGGCATTTCATATAGTGCAAAGTAAAACCTCATCTAATTTTATATTCATACACTGAATATTTAGATGGTCTTTTTGTGAGAAACTTCAGCAGCAGGAAATTAAAAAGGCAGCTGTTTTATTGAGATAAGCCTCCGTTTCCTAGCATATAGGATCTTGCATGCTAATAACAACATGGCTGCTCACCAACATGTCTCATAGAATTACAGTGTTTTAAAAACAAATCCTGTCAGGTGCAAAATTCTGATGATCATTCATGGTCTAAAACGGTTATTCATTCATTAATGTTCCTCTTGGTAATTTGGCTAGATATGTTGTGTCATTCATTCAGATCATCCCTGTTTAGCAGCGGAGCAGTCTATACACACTCTGTCTAGTATGGTCCATGTCTAGAATTAAACAGTGTGCATAATTCTCTCTGGATCACAGTCTGGCTTTTGAAAAAAGACTCACCTTCCCTGCCTAAAATGAGAAAGTAGATTCTGTAATGAGGGTTTACACATTCAAGCCCATTCCCCTGTGCGCAAGCATAGGCCAATTTGCAAGCTTCCCGCATTCACATTGTTACTGACTATGGGAATAATTCCACACAGTGCCTGGCCCCCACAGTTAATAGATTTGTTTGAATTCACACACACACCTTAATACCAATGACAGTGATGTTGGATGCCCCCTCCCCTCTTTTTAAGTGTCGATCATGCGCACAGAACATACATCTGTCTGTATTTATACTGAATACCAAGGGATTTGTATTGGTCAACTAGTTAATGTCCTTGAAAAAGAGAAACCTTATGCAGTAATAAAAGTTCAATTTTAACACTGTTGCACTTAAAGCATATTTGATGCACGCAGTGAAGTCTAGAATAATATGTTTTAGTTCAAAGTACCCTGTCTTGCTGTGCAGCGATACAGTACTCCAAATAGAGGGACACCACTAACAATTATAATGTCCACACCTACACCTACACAGGTGGTGATGACAGTAGCTCCTCTTGTTGAATCTTTGTTTGTGGTCATTATAGTCTGATTTTACCTATAGATCTAAAGCTAACACTATCAACTTTCTTTTTCTTTTTTGCCTCACAAGAACCTCAGATGTCATTTTGGGGGGAACAGAAACCAGTGAGCCAGTTGCTTGAAACTAACACAATATTCCACCTACCAACACAATAATTTTGCACATGTACATGATCCTATAACATCATTAGAGATTACTCCTTACTGAGGTCAGGGCTTATGGTGTATGGAGGTTGAAGGAATATCTCAGGTGCGTAAGAAATCTGTCTGATTTATCCAAGTCACGAATCCCCCCAAAAGGCACTAGCACCATTGTTATCAGAAACAGTTAGAAGTTATTAGCAATCGCGTTTCAAGTCAACAGAGCAGAACCCTTTCTTTGAAAAATCACATTTGAACCCTTCAGTAAACTGTGTTGAAAGTGTTACGGATGCCATATATGCACTTTTCAGAGAAATGTTGTTTAGCCTTATTGACTTGCACTTGCATTACTAATAAAAGCAAGCACATTCTGCAAAATCTCAAAAGCCAAAACACTGAGGCAAGAGCTTTTTGGATGGACTAAAAGCACTTAATGATGAATCAGACAGGCTTCTTAAAAACCTGAAATGTCCCTTTAAAGAGATGAATACATTGTATTGTTCTCTCAGACTGTATGTGTGAGGAGAATACATTTAGCCTGTAGCTTTTGTAATGAAGTTTATGAATTTTTCATCAAGTCCACAGGGGAAGGGATCATCTTTTTAAACGCTGTGCGATTAGGAGATAAATTAACATATTCATTTCAGCCGACACAATGATAACAGGAGGAGGTGTGTGTATCTCAAGCGGCACTGTCAAATCTTTCTGAACTGTGTCGGCAAAATGCTGTGTGACACCTCCGAAAACAGGCACAACTCACTGTGACAAGCTAATTGTTATGCTGTGGGAGTTCAAAAGGCCGCGGTGGGAAGGTCAGTAGCAACATACTAATCCATGTCTGACTGTTACTCGACTATACTACAATCTCTGACCAGTTTCTCACATACTAGCTACGCAGTCCTTCATAGTGTCATGCCCACACATTATGTGGCAAGTTGTTGAGAATGATTTGACTGCAATTCCTCATTGATGTAGTAATGTAGTTGGAGATATAAGATTTCACCTGAAGTTTTCCAATAACATAATTTTATTTTCCTTGTACACAAACCTTGAATGCCCTCAATGCAAAAGCAAAGCTATGGCTGAGAATGTAAACAAACAGGTATTTAATCTTTAAAATCACCATTGAACTTTTGATCTTACAGTGGGGGAAGTAATAGCATGTGATGATCTGAGGCAATCCAACTTACTGGATAATGTGGCAAGACTTGAAGGACTGTTCTGCAATTGTGATCTGCAATGAACTTATGTGGTCAAATGAATCACTGCAGAAACCTTGCAGCAATTTCCTATAATGCTGTGGGTCAGGAAAGTTAGTTTACAGTGAAATCCATTGTGATATCATGATCTTATACAGCTATGAAGTCTTTTTTGGACACCATTCTGCTCTCTGCCAGATTTCTTCTCAGCATCCCATTTCCATCTCTATTTTCTGTTTCATTTGCTGAGGCTTTATAACAGCCTGAGCTTAATAGATTTGATATAATGGACCAAATCACACTTAATGAAATCCCTCGCGTCATAATTCAGTGGTGAGGGTAATTTAAAAGAAATCACAGGAGCCCAAGGGTGAGCGTTACTGATTGCTTCTTTCAGTTGGGGCAATAATAGTCACATGGCTGATTGTTGCTGATTTGTTCTGTAAAATGAAATATAAACTGAACCCCATCATCTATCACAGTGTGCCTGTAGTCCACTGATATGTAAAGCAGAACTGACTAAATGCTGCTACCCGATGCGTCAACTTGCCATATTACTTCAGCAAGGCAACATGATCACCAGCTGTGTTTGAGATGGGGCCAGCGTCCGGCACCTCTAAAACCATTCTTCTCACACTGGGGTGTCGGCCTTTCATGTGTTCCTGTTACATCAATGTAAAATATGCTGCTTCTCAATGGCCATCTGTAAAGGGCAGGTCCAGGCTGAGATGGTAAATGAGTGAATTACAGGGGTCAGGTTCTTGCTGGATAGACAAAAGGATGATGAAATGTGACAGTAGCTATGCAAAATAACAGCTATTCCATTCTAACATATCTCCATGTTTTAAGTTGTGTGTCTAAAACCCATCAATACACCAGCTTTAACAGCAGGTGAAAACAGGCTCATTACAGAATTTGTTAACTGTCTCTTTCCCTGCATGTCTGCTGGATCGTGCACAGCCACGGTGTCGATGAGCAGCAGTTTAATCGGTCATCCTACTGCCTCGGTGAGATTTGTCTCTGCGTTCTCTTGTGTGATGGATTTTCCTGATCAGAGGGAAACTGGAGCAGTGAGAGCCAATTCTGCTCTAAGGAGTGGAGGCTGTGCATGTAGCTTAAGCTGGAGGGGGTGGTGTTTTCCTGCAGTCTGATCCTAAAACACAGGTGCAGCCTCCATGCAGCCCTCTCTGAGTATTTCCCCTCCTCCCTCTGCAAAATGTTTGTCCATCTGATCCTCCATTTAATCGTAATTATTATGGATTTGTCTTTTTTCAACCAATGATTTGCTGAGATGACGGATAGGCCTAAAGGTTAGTCCTATGTAAAGCAATGTGAACATGGAGGAATATCACGTTTAATATTTCATAGGACTGGCATTTCAAGTCATTAACAAGTCATTTAGTCACAAATTCTGTTTTAAATCTTATTTCTGTTGTAACAGTGGGGTGAGATAAGTCCACTTGTATCCAATGCAGTTTCATTTGTCATAAATCCTGTAGTAACAAGTGTCAGTATTATGAAACAATGCAGAATAAGGTCAATTAATCAAGAAATCAAGAAAATGACACTTGATTCAAGAAAACTGGAAGCAAGTGAAATGATATCACCCCATTTGCTGATTCTCTTTCACCAATGTGTTAAGAAAAATAAGATTGCAAGAGTCAATAGTGGCTTAAATGGGCTAACTTGTTGAAATGGACTCATCTTTCGCAGTGCAGCAGTGGTAGACCTAATTTGAGGCGCCTTCTCCCCCCAAAACGCGTTTTGCAGTTGGGGTGGGAAAATGGGGTTCCAGGGGAGATTTGGGGGGCCCGGCGGCGTCACGCAGAGCCGATCATTGTCTCTCTCACACTTTCTAACGAGCCATTTCACAACATCCAGCCCAGGGATCGGGCCGTACGACGCAGCAGCAGCAGCAGCAGCAGCAGCAGCGGCTTGCCTGCGGGCTTTTTCTCCCGACGTCGACCGCAAGCAACAATTTGGAGCGCAGGAATAAACGCGCGGATGAGAGTAATTACTGGACTTAATCCATGTTTCCCTCTTTCCGATCGACTGAATTGGCAAATGAGATCTGAGAGGCTGTAAATGAATCTGAACTAAAACAAAAAAAATCACTTTCATTTCAGACTACACTGCCTATTTTGAGACCCTGTCGGCGGACACCATGTATAGACTGACAACGTTTTACACTGAGAAAAACGATGAGTGCGTTTTGTTTCGGATCACCGTGACACACTAGCCGTGTTTTGGGGAGATTTAGGAGCCTGCCTGCTCGCTGCTGTCCTCGGTCCTCTGGTTCCTGCAGGACTCCAGACGCGAAGAGCCCATGCAGTCGCAAAGGTTAGTTTGTTCGGCTCTTGTTTTATTTTAAACCAACATTAGTTTAGTTCAGAGGCGCTGTTTTACACACGTGAATGTCAGTTTTCGCGTTGCTTACTGAGGGCTTTCAAAACGGGTGTCTGTGCCCCATATGTCTCCTTCTCACCCATCAGTATGGTCAGGATGATTTCTATAGGCGACAAAATAAAGAATCTAACTTGATCCATGTGTTGGTGCAAGACAAGACTATACAAGCTGGTAGAAAGCTGAATTTGTGGAGCTATTCCAGCTGAATACAGAAATGGTCGGATTCATTTGATTTATCAGGTTTGCAAAGGAAATGACACGAGATGCATTCAAAATATCTATATTGAAGGATAGTCTACTGATATATAGGCTAGATATTAATATCATCTAGCTCTACAGGTTTTTATTGATCATATTGTCATCATTCATTAGAGATATTTAGAGACAAACCAGAAACGCCTTTTCCAAATAATTGTTGAGGCTACTTTGATTTGAAATGGAAACTGAAGGATGATCTTGTCAGTGCAGTGACAGGACTAATGCGCCTGGATCTAGTTGGCTGCTGATTTGCACCTTTTACATCCTAATTGCATAACAGCAGCAATTAGGTGAGCAGACCTACAACGCGCAGATGTAATGACAGGTTTACTTGTCCTGAATGCCCACTAATGCCATGTGCGTTTGTGTCATGATTTGAGGTTTCATATTAGAGCTCATAACAAGCGCCATCTGTTGGAAAAGAGGATGAATCCTCCCAGATTGTCAAGACAGATGCATAGACAATGGATGCACTGTATACTATTTTAACACTTCGTAAAGGAAAAGTAGGCCTAACAGTCCAGCCACTATCTTACGTGACATCAAAATGTATTCTAAGGCCTGCTGTGCTTGTTATAATGTATTGCCCTACCTTAAATAACAGGCTTGACAGGTGACCATTATTTTTCTTTGTTGAAGGGATCATATATGTTTGCCTTTTCCGTTAATGGTGACTGGTATCTGTAAAACACCAAAAACAAAACTCAGTCACAAAAACCAATCCACCAATCTTTTGATCAATCAATCAGTCATGCTTTTATCCAAAACTGACAAAGCTAATAGCAAACGCTTGATTAGAACAGGCTATTAGTCAGAAAAGGTCCTAATTTAATTTGGGTTGGCTATAAAGGTATTATTAGTCCAAGTGAGAATATTGTAGGCTTTCTGATCAGAGTAACCTGATATTTATAATTCAGAATAGGGCAAGTTCTTGTAAAATGATAAAATGATGGATCCATATTTGCATCTTGAGAGTAAATAATATACAAACATATTGTACCTTTGTCTGAAAGGTCAATGGTGCAACAGGTGACATTGAAGGTGAGGATGTCCAGTGTGTGTATCTGCACCATTTATTTTCCAATTGATGTAAAAGTAAAGATGGCTGACACTGATCCTGAGCGTTTCCTAACCTACAATCCATTGAGACGTGTGAATCAACATACATTCAACAATATTTGTTGATATCTGGACTTGGCATTAGAGCCCTACTAGTGTCAGGACACATTCCTTTGTGCTATATTAGAAAACCAATCTCTATAGGGCCACCCCCGTTGAAAACATGTAGGCTCAGACCTCATTATACATGAACATATCCGTCATCCATAAGAGGGACAGCAATCACAAAGACATTCACCGCACTCCGGAAAAATACAGGCAGGCACAATCAGTGTCAGTGCCATCAGTATGGTAATATTTTGGTTTAAATGACAATAAAATACATCAGCAATGTTTCATTAGTACAACTGAAAGAGAATAAGAGTGAAACAAGGTGGGCTTATATCTTTTAGGAGAGAGGATCATAGCCTGCTCTTCTGCTACAGTGTGTCGCTCACTTTCATTTGATAGTTTATGTTACCAGGGATGTGAGGATAATTTGGGGAACAGTTTATTTTAGGCTGACATCAATATTTATGACATACATTTGTAGTATGCGTCATAGTAAGTATACCTGTTGTAAGTTATACCAAGATATGGTCTTTTAAGGGGGGGAAGCATGAATTAATACTTTTCTGAGAATAAAACTGATTGTTGTTTATACTGGTTGTTTGCCTCATCAGGAGAGAATCTTAGTTTATTCTGTATATGTGTATATGCTGGTCACTTTGTTTCTATAGGTCATATTCCTCTGTGTTACTCTGTATAATGGACACATGGCTCAGTGGAAGGTGGACAGTGTTTTCCTCTCTAAGGTTCCCCGCAGTGAAGCTATGATCTTAGCAGCAAATCAGACCTTTCTGTGGACAGCCACTTTGTGGGTCGAAAAGACTCCGTCGTCGAACAAGTCTGCACATTGAGATGTAATTTGAAACTGAGAAGGGGGGTTTCGGGGCAGAACAGCCCTCCCTGATTGGCTCAGTCTGTGAGGCTGCACCTTCACGACACTCCCTAAAAGGAAGATCGATTCCTGCTCGCGCTGTTTGCGGAGCGTTGTAACCTGGTTGTAACTCGGTTGTATATCGAGCCAGTCTCACGCCGAAGAGGGCAAAACAACAGTGCAGCTTCACACCAAGTAGGGATGAGAGGACAGGACCGACCTCCCCGGCTCCAGACCTCTCGCTGGACTGTTCTGCGGTTTCTCTCCGAGGACTCGGTGTTTCACAGTAACAGCGCTTGGCCCTAACTCTTCTCCTCTGTCCTTCCTTAATCCGGTGTGAGCAGGGAGAGGAGCGAAGTGCGACCCCGAGCTGGATGGATGGTTATGGGGAAAAGAGCAAGACCCTCGGCGCTTGAAGTGTGCAAAGTCATCGCTGTGTTTCTCTCACTCTTCCCGTCTGGTAAGATGCATGTTTCTCATCGTGCATTAGTCAAATCCGCGTTAAAAGAGCGGCACATTCATATTTTTTTTGCTATAGGGTAAACTTTTTAAATCTTAAAACCCTTTAAAATCTAACGTATCTTAGCTTCGCTGTGGAAAGCAAAATTGGCAGTTTTGGTAGATTTTTAGATTAGATATGTCGCTGTTTTAATTTGCGGATTCAATCTAGCAGTTAAGGGGGAAACTGGTAAGAAAATAATCCACTAGATTAGAGATTTAAAGTGGACACTGAACCACTGTGTTGCCGTGCAGACCTGTTTAAGGTTAGGAAAAGATGGGTTTTAAGGTTAAAAAGGGGTTGCCCCTATATATAGTTTAGTATTTAGTCAGTATTAGCCCCAATATTGTCGAGAAACCCCTTCAGTGAAAACGACAATTCAAATGGAGGTGTTTTTACGAGACCTCGTTTAGTTTGGGGGGATGGGGGTTTCACGGTAGGTCGTTACTCTTTTTCACCCTGAAGTTTGTTTTCCAGACAAGCGGGCAAATTGCATTTTGAGGTGTTTTCATTGTTGGCACTGAACTGAAAGAAAAGTAGGCTTATTTTGTGTTGAAGGATGGAGGTTTACATTGTAATTAATGTGAAATGTTCTCGGAAAGTTTAAAACCCCTGCCAACATAACACTGTTGACAGTTTGTGGCAGTGTTTCTTGATCGTTTATTAAAATTATTTAAGACATTTAAAGGGCCCTAACGAAAAAATCACCATAATATTCCCGTAGAAACGTATAGATGGTGAGTTTATAGTGGTCTTTTCCTCTAATCGCCTATGGTATCACTATAATATTCCTATAGGAATGGTGGTATTTGTATAGTATCCATCTAAAATGACTGTAGGATTATTATAGTAGCCTACTTTTTTACAATGGGAACACCTCATTCAGCTTTTGCCCACCCCTTATCAGATTCAAGTCACTTACCGTCAAACAACAAAGTGATAAAGCACTGATAGCTGAGATTAAAAGTAGTTTATTGCCATCTATCAGATGGGTGGTAAATGGAGAGGTGTGGGGGTTGGAAGGAGTTGAGGTGAAGCTATCAGGAGGATATTGTTCAAAGTGTGACTTCAAAGTGTTGATATCTTCTACCCCCTTGAGATGTTTGGTGAAACTTCTCCCAGCCCTTTCAAATGAATGCTTTATTAGTCCCGGGTAATCCTAGTCAAACACGGTGTCGCAACAGGGCACACGAGAAATGTGAAGAACATTTGTGTAAGAGTGGGCCGGATATGGCATTAAAACTGGAGACGGCAGTGTCACGCATGCTTGGAGTCAGTCAGACATGTATTATCACTAAAGGTATAGATTAGATCCTCCAAGTGGCATTTGTTTTGTTGCGTAAACCAGAAGCCACTTCTTCCAAAAGCACTTGAAAATGGCAGTGCTCTTTGATACTAACCTCTACAATAAACAGAGGTGTTACCTTATATCCAGGTTGACCCGAGGAAGGGTGAGACCTGTTTTCTGCCTTTCCCTCTGGTCCTGGAGCCAGTTCCTTTCTCATTTTAGGTGTGCTCAAACAGACAGTGTAACACAGGACGTAAAAAATACAGATTTGTCCTTTTTCCGAGGGCTTAGACAACACATACAATAGTGTTTTTCCATTTCTTTTCTCTTTTTTTTTTAGCAGTGGTGGATCGCTTCTAAAAAAGATTTGCAGCATTGGTAGAGAAAGTGTTTTTATGTAGCCAAATATATGACAAAAAACCACAATATTTGGCAAATGATTAGAATTAGTGTTTTATCATTATAATGTATGCAAATAAGACCAGTATTGGCACTACAACCTGCAAGAGAAATGACACTGGCACTAAAACAGGGATGGATGCAGGACGAAAATGAAAGTTAGTTCCTGTCACCATTAGGTATCCATTACGATTAGTTGGTAAGGTTACACTCTTGGTTATTCTCTTTTCAGGGTAAGTAATACTTGTGTAACATGTTTCTGCATAAATGCATGACATTATGATATTGTAGCCTCTGGTTTGGTTCTTTTGTTCGAACAGTGTTTTTCTCTCCCTGACAGTGAGTCTGCAGTGCAAGATCCTCAAGTGTAACTCAGAATTTTGGGCCTCCACCTCAAACTCTGGACCGGAGGAGGAGTTTTGTACAGCGCTGCGGGCATATAACAGCTGTGTACGCCGGACCGCCCGTACCTGCAGGGGTGACCTGGCATACCACTCAGCCCAGCATGGCATAGAGGATCTTATGAGCCAGCACAACTGCTCCAAGGAGGGGCCAACATCCCAGCCGCGTGC
>OMLI01095814.1:0-10897 GCA_900302605.1 Rondeletia loricata
AGGCATATTTATTTTGTCAAATACAGACGACTGTCTGTTACCAACCTCCAGATAGACGAGCGTGCAACACCTCTCCAGCCCATACTACTCTGTAAACAGAGCGTGGTGACGTCACATCTGAACGTAGGCTACCGTAAAACCCCTAACAGAACAATATATGAAACACAACAAGGTCTCGTATTGACTCTTAAATAGATTTGCAGATTATATTTAGTAGGCATAGCTTCATCTTCTGCAATATTAGATTGATGAATATGATTATGACGACACTTGTTATATTGAAACTGCATTCATAAGCCTATATACAAGTGAGACAATCGATTCGTCTGCCATCGATTGCTACAGCTCCGCTTTATGATGTACCTTAAGGTACATCGTAACCTCTTCCTTAAGGCAGCCGTTAAGGTAGAGTCTGGGAAACACTCGTAGCTGGCGGGTCTTCCTTCGTTACATGTTCCTTAAAAACCTTTGTAGGACGTTAAGGTACATCGAAACTGGGAAACGCAGCCCTGGACAAGAGAGCGACATCTGCCTTACATGACCAATCATTAACCAATATCTTTGATATCTTTCCTACCTGGCATTCAGCTAGCGTTGACCCCTGCAGGTAGAAGCCAGGAGGGCAGGAGAGAGAGATGGTGGCCCCTACAGGGGTGAGCTCCTCCCCAGTGACCACCAGATGGGGGATGGAGAGATTGGTGGGTAGCAGGCACGGGGTGGGGCGGCACCGAACACTGTGTTTGGACCAGGTACCGTCACTCTGGCAGGACAGAGAGGCCGTCTGTGTGGCTAGTTCATACCCATTCTCACACCTGGAGAGCAAGAGGGAAGAGGATGGGAAGAGAGAAAGATGAAGTGAGAAAGATGAAGTGAAAAGAAAAATACTAGAGAAGGTTTAGACAGGACTATATGGGAGAAATACATCTGTTATCCATCTATGATAGAAATACATCCACACACAAATCAGGGCTATCAAGACTTGTATGGTTCTGACAAACAGGAAGTGGGGTAATATACTAGATACGTTTTGGACAGTGTAGATGGGCTACACTTCCAGCAACAGGCAACAAAGTGACCAAAAGGGTCAAAAATATATTCAATTATTGGCAACAAGACATTCCTGTGTAATTAAAGCAGGAATGCATAGGCAACTCTGTGGGTGATGTTGTCCATCAGAATTGTCAAAAAGTTGTGTTTGATATCACATAGGCTGCAATGATAACAATGATAATATTTACCTGTATGTGATTTGGCTGGGGAAGGTGAAGGTCTCTCCCACCACCTGAGCGTGGGTGACAGATGGAGGTTTTCCACAGCTCACAGGCTCACAGCTGATCCTGGGTTCCCCCCACCTGCCATCTCTTCCACAGGAGAGGTGTGGGTACCCCTTTGCCTGGAACCCAAGTCGGCACCTGTATATGACCGTGTCTAAGAAAGTGGCACTGCCACCCTGCAGGACAGCATTAGGAACTGCAGGCGGGGCGACAGTGCACCTCCCCCGGCCACACACAGGCACCCCAGGGCTCCACACCCCTCCCTTCTCACACACCGCCTGAGAGGGACCCAGGAGCTTGTGGCCCTCATCACACTGGAAGTTCACTCTGTCTCCGCAGGCGTGGTCATGGCCCAGAACTACCCCGAATTTCACCACAGGTGGGGCACAGATGCAGGGTCGGCACTGGGGCACAGAGCCCACCCAGAGCCCCTGGGCAGAGCACCGCAGGACAGGATCCCCAACCACCTCATAGCTGTCAAAACAAACGTACTCCACCACGTCATCATAGTTGAAGCTGGAGCCGTTCAGGAAGCCGTGGCTGATGTCCTCAGGTGGGTCGCAACTGATGATGTCACAGTGAGGTGCTGGTTTGTCCCACAGTCCATCCGCTTGACAAACACGTGTGGCGTCCCCATTAAGGGTGTACCCCTCGTCACACTCATACCTTACCTGGCTGTTGAAACCAAAGTCTGACCCCAACACACAGCCATTGGGAATTGGTGAGGGTTTGCCGCAGTGGGCAGGTACACAGGTAGGAGACTTATGGCTCCAGGTGCCATCAGCCTGGCATACACTGACAGATTTCCCCTTTAAGAGGAAACCAGGCAGGCAGCTCAGTTCTATCTCATTACTATAGGTGTACTCCTCCCCTTTAACAGTAATATCAGTGGGGACTTCAGGGGCACCACAGGACACTGGCTCACACCACGGCTTCTGCCCATCCCACTTACCATCTGCCTGGCAGGTGATAGTGTCGCCACCCTTAAGAACAAACCCGGAACTACACTCATAGCGTAGAACCTCGGGGTAAACAAAAGCACCTCCGTGAGCCGTGCCGTTAGCAATAGCCCCCGGGTCACCACAGGAAATGGGCCGACAAATCGGGGCATTATCAGTCCATAGTCGGCCTGAGACACACTGCCTGAGAGGCTCCCCCTCCAGCTCATATCCTTCCTCACATGCATACTTGACCAGACTGCCAAGGGAGGTATCAGTCACATTCACCCAGCCGTGCTCTGGACTAGGGGGTGTTTCACACTCTGCCAGGACACATGACGGGGCTGTCCCATTCCAGCCCCCGTCCTCCTGACACACCAACGTGGTGGGGCTTGTAAGGTCGTAACCTTTGTGACAACGATACATAATCACCGTCCCCTGAAGGAAGCTCAAGTCCATGGGTGAGGCTAATGTAGTGCCCCCTGTGTCTTTAGAAGTAGTACCAGAACCTCTCCTTGATGGAGCAGTGCCAAGTTCCATCACCCTAACATATTCCCCAAAGTCAATATGAGGAGGGAGTCCACAGTCCGAGGGAACGCAGACTGGAACAGAACTGGACCACCCAAACTCTTCACAGGTCAAATGGTTCTGGCCCACTAGTTGGAAGCCAGGGAAACAGCTGTAGAAAATAGTAACGCCGAATCTATGATCCTGGCCCTCTACGAAACCGTTATCGATGGGTTTGGGTGGGGTGCAGGATATCTGCACACAAACAGGTGGCTCCACATCCCACTCTCCATTAGCTAGGCACTTCAGAGTCTCTGGGCCTTGGAGACGGTAACCACGGCGGCAGGAGTAGGTGGCACCATGCCCGAACTGGAGTTTTGTATACGCCACTTTTCCATTGTCTATCGGTTTAGGGACGGAGCATTCGATTGGTCGGCAAGAAGGCACCCCTCCAATCCAGAGTCTGCTCTCTCCACAGAGGACAGTGGAGTTCCCCGCTAAGTTATATCCAGGCTTACAGCTGTAGAGTGCTGTACTGAGGTACATCAGACCCTGGACATCGACTATACCATTCGAAATCTCCACAGGCTGAGGGCATTCTACCGGGATGCACTCTGGGTAAGGGCTGCTCCACTGCCCATTGGCTAGACAGGAAACAGAGCCCTCTTTCCTTAAAGTGAACCCGTCCATGCATGAGTAGGTCACCACCGAGCCAAAATAGGACGGGGTTGAGGACGAGGATGAGGAGGGACCCCCAAACGCCACCTCGGGGGGTGGGCCACAGAAGACCTGCTTGCACACAGGGAAGGTGTCATTCCATTCCTGTGATGGGGTGCAGCGGAGGATCCGGGCCCCGTGGAGGACGTAGCCATCCTCACAGGACAACTCCACCGTTCCAGAGTCAGAATCCAGGCTCTTCAAAACCAGGTGGTTCTCCTCCAGTGGTGGTTCTGGGCATTGGACCGGCGAGCAGCGTGGACGCCTCGTCTTATCCCACTTCCCGTACTTCAGACAGGTCCAGACGCCATCCCCGGCCAGTTCGTAACCCTCATCACAGACGTACTGCACTTTTCGGCCCACCTCAAACACAGAGCCCCTGTAGTGGCCATGGACGATGTCAGGAGGAGGGTCACAGGTCAAAAGGACACAGGAGGGAGGGTCATTGTTGGACCACTGACGGTTGGCCTGGCAAACTCGCTCCGGACGACCAACCAGTCTGTAGCCTGCATTACAGGCATACGTCACCTTGCTGTTGAAGATGAATCGGCCTTTGCTCTGTAGTGGAATAAATATAGGGTTGATTCTCAGACAAATGTGAGAAAATACATCACATGCCTTGTAACGTTTAACATACTTATTCTCATTCATTTTACAGGATTGTTGCTGAATATGTTTGCCTTATTTTTAAAAAAGGGGATGAAGAAAATAATGCTTATTTTATCATTGAGGCCATGAACTTTTGAAATTATAAATGGGGTTTTAACAGGTTTCAAGGGTCCCAGCAATCATGAATAGTCCAGTCAATCGTAGGTTTGACCCAGGGAAAATTGCAATAGTAATCATTCAAGTTTTTATGTGATCCCTAGGGACATCCAAATAACATATTAAAAGTATACATTTTTATACTTAGTGGATAAATTCAGGGGTCAAAATTTGTGGCCTTCATGTCACAGCGTCACACAAAGAAGTGCGTATCTCTGCTTCTGAACATGCTATTTTCATTTAATTTATGTCTATACATTGGTTTTCTAGGGTGTTCTTTCACATACAACCATCAGATATGACCTGTTATGAATGTATATGTGCACTTTGGGGGTACCCTTACCTGTTCAGAGTGCAGAGGTGTGTGCGCCAATATGTCATCACAACATTTGGATGAGGACATGTAGTGAAGATTCATGTAGGCCTACAGTCAATGCATGTTTCAAGCTTGGTCTCATTTCAAGACAAATTTGTATGTGCAGAAAATTCAATGATAATAAATGGTTTATAACCTAATTTAATTGACTTTGTTTGGATTGAAAAATATATCATTTTGGGGTAATTTAGGACCAATAAAAACTATGAAACTTTACTATTGCAATTTCTCCTGGGTTGGGCCCTTTTTTGACTAGAAACGTACTCAACACATACTGTATATGACGATACAAACTGTCAATTCAAATATGAATGTATTCCCCTTCTGTTTTGATTCTCATATTCATAAGAATGGTTCATGTGTATGTTTGCTGGTGTGTGGCCCATACCTGGATGAATCCATTCCTGAGTAGTGGAGGGCTGGAGCAGGACACAGGTATACAGGTAGGCAGAACTCCCCCCCACTCTCCATTGGCCTTACAAGTCCTCCTCTTCTCCCCTCGGATCAGGAAGCCTTTATCACAGCTATACGCCACCATAGCTCCAAAGTTATAGTTTGTCCCGCTCACATACCCCCGCTCAATGCCCTCAGGCTTGGAGCACCTCACTGGCACACAGCCAACATCATAGGGTGAAGGTTCCCACTCTCCTCCCATCATGCATCTCAGCGTTGCTGTTGTGTTGAGCATGAAGCCCTCCTCACATTTATAGCTCACTTCAGTATTGCTGGCGTATTTAGGTTTGTTGACAGAGTCTAAAATAGCGTGGGGTAGATCAGGCGGACGTTGGCAAAAGTTTGCAATGCAGCGAGGAGCCTCCAGTCCATCAGGGGGTGCCCACACACCCTGGGCGTTACACACCATCTTAGAGTTGTTGCTGCCGGTGTAGCCGTCAGTGCAGTAGTAGTTAGCAGTGTCTCCAAACAGCTGGTGGCTCTCGTAGGGCTCAGCGTGGTCAATAGCGGGAGGGGGGCCACAGGAGCGGGGGACGCACTGGGCAGAGCTGTCACTCCACTGGCCACTTGGCAGACATTCTCTGGTCTCTGGGCCAATCAGAGTGTAGCTGAAGGCGAAGGAGACCAACAGAAATAGAGGATTAGCACAGGACATAAGAAATCACTACACAAAATAACAAGCCGATATCACACAGCACTGATTCCTTTAGCAAATACAAAATGGTTTGTTTCAGTCAAGCAATCTGATGGGTCAAAGACACATTCCAACCATGCTGATAATTCCCATAAAGCATGGCTAGCTGTGTCTAATTGGTTGCATGCCAACTTTTGTGCCAACCAGGGAGCTAGTTAGTAATCTTACTTTTCAGACAGTACACATGCATTGGTAACCATTGTAGAAAAGCCATAATACCCATGATTGTGTTCTTTACTGTGATTGCGGGTAACAGTATTGCATCACCATCGTACCCATAATCACAGTAAAGATTGTTTATTATTATTATTGTCATAATAACAAAACTATTCCCGTTAAATAAAACAAAGTAATAATTGAGTGGACTTCAACCAGATTTACCCTTCTTTGCAGACATAGTGCACCTTGTTTCCCAGTGCATGGTTATCTCCTACGGTCACGGCGTCTCTTAGGGCCGGGGGGTCACTGCACAGGACACTCGCACAGCGGGGGGCGGGCCTGCTCCACTC
Source organism: Rondeletia loricata (assembly GCA_900302605.1). NCBI lineage: Eukaryota > Metazoa > Chordata > Actinopteri > Beryciformes > Rondeletiidae > Rondeletia > Rondeletia loricata. The sequence continues at coordinate 6,234 of OMLI01095814.1, forward strand.
CCCTGTCGCTTCACAAACCACCTCCATGGAGCCCTGTGGTCTTCGCACCAACACACTACTTAGCATACACACCCAAACTCTGATGGACTCAACACTAACTATTGCAATGATAGTGTCAATCACAGGAAAATATTTGAAAGTTTGAAAGTCAACTTAGTACACTTCTAAGAATTATTTGGAACAACTATTTGACCCAATGCTGGATCTGGGGCAACCATCTACAGTCACTCACATCTGTTCTTATTAATGTTCATTTATCATGGAGTCATTGAAATTCAATCAGTGTCTATAATCAATATTATAACAATAAGAGAGACAACTTTCAGAAGGCACAGTTTAAAATAAATAGGACAATTCCGATGAAATAAGGAGTTAATAAACCCGCTAGACTGAGTGATGTTTCAAACATAGTTGACACTGTTGCAGTTACAATGTCATGTGAGTTTATAATCTCTGGAATGCCCCATTAGTTACTGGGGCTTTTGTGAATTCACTGTGTAGTGTTGTATTTGGTTTCATCAGTGCTTGTAGAGATTATTTCATTTTCACTTCAATTTTATGTCAGTTTCATTACTCATCCGTCACAAAGACTTGCATTACAACTAATCAAGGCAATTCAAACAAAACATAAAAACTATAGAGTTAAGTGCTCAATTAATCAATCAACCAATCAACCAACCAACCATAGTAAGAAGGTACAGTGGACAGTAGAACTGCCAGCGATGTATGCATACCTGTATCCCTCAGTACAGGTGTATGTGACCGTGGACAGGTATGTATTTGCTTTGAGGGTGTAGTCAGCATGCTCAACAAGTGGAGGCTCCCCGCAGGTCACCGGATGACATGCAGGTGGCGTCCCACTCCACCTCAGACTAGTTAGACACTGGAACTCATAGGGGACTTGAGGCAGGAAGCCCTTCATACAGCTGAGGTGAATCAAAGGGGGTTGGGGGATACAGAGGGGTAGAAATGGAAGTTAGCAATGAAAAGAAACTGTGACCTTTACTGTTGATTGCTAATTTGAAATTGATATGTAACATTAGGTGTTCTACTTTTCTCAGTAGGTGCACAGCACATGTACAGAAATTCAGTCAGATCAATATCTTATATCATAGTGTTGTAAGGGGGTGCAAATGATACCTGAAAGTCACCTTGCTTCCATATGTGAAGTTGGTTCCCTTCATGATGGAGTTCTCTGGGACAGATGGCCTTGGACAGGAGAGGGCTAGAGAACAACATCACAGGGATGATTAGTTACTGCTGCTTTCCATTATTTGAATAAACTACCGAAACCTAAGAATGATGGGAAAGGGTAATTTCTATTTTTATCATGTTAACCCCAGTGTAGTCATCTTAATCTTCAGAGTCGAGGACTTTTAATAAACACATAATTTCATATTTGTCTCCCTGCCTGAGGGGTCAATTGTAGGCGGCACTTGTTAGATTCAATTGAAGTTCTGTGTACTTGTCACTTCTGGAGACATTCTCAATGTTCTATTAGCAATGTGGTAACAACAGAAATGGTTATTTCTGTTATTTCTGTTACGTAACAAGGAAATATGCTAAATGGGATTTCCAGGGTTTGCATAATAGGTCTCCAGTGGTGAGGAAGGGGGTTTCCAAAATATGTTTGGAGATTTGGTTTTTTTGGGGGGGGGGGTACTGACTTTCACTGCGTACGGCCTACTTTCAGTATTACAAATACAGTACATGGAATCATAAGAGAGTTAACTTTCAGTATCACAACTCCACAGCCAATATGGGCTGATCAAAGCAGAAAGGGCATTTGCTGTCGCTGAGTGAGTTAGGCCATTTTCCTCTGTTGGAGAGAATGTGGCGTAAAGCCAAGGAGGTGCTGCAGTGATCAGGCCTTACAGCCTGCTGCATAGTGGAAGACAAAGAGACAGCTGTCTATACAATCACCCCTTCACAGCACCAGGGATCAAGCATGTGTTGGGCAATCACATCGCATAGTGTGTGGGTGTGTGTGTGTGTGTGTGTGTGTGTTTCCTGAAGGGTATCAGGACTTCTAATATCTGCATAATAATGAAAGACTATGATTACATCTAACCATGTAGTTTTTCTTTGCTCGTTACTCAGTGCCTATTGGCCATTATAATCCTGAATGCTTTGATGAGGAAGCGCTTTTATTACATAGAATAAAGAGCGGTTCAATGGACATAATAGTAATGAATCCATTACCACTGAGGTTTAAATACCTCATTGTGTGCTGTCCTATAACAGCTGCTGATAATGTGAATGCTGTGAATGCAAAAGCTGTGTTTATTAAAGGAAATACCAATATTTTAAATATTTACCACTGGATACATCATGTTCGCATGCTTTTGCGTTGATATCAGAAAAGCTATCAGATGTGGCACAGGTTAGATGTGTGTAGCATAGGCCTGGATGAAACAACTGATTCTGACCATTTGTTTTAACCTATTTGGAGCATGAAACCTATTTGACTATGAGATACTCACTGTATTGTCCTATGACCCCCACACATTTAATACTCCAAGGTTAAATCAAACCCTAAAAACTATTTTCAAGTACTATTTTACCTATTTTTAAGCAGCAGCAAGGTGGCCTAGTGGTCAATCTGAGGACCTGCTCATTGCTCATATTAAATGTCACCAGGCTAGTTTCTGTATTCCGTATGCACTCAGTTTTCCTTTCACTTTCTGAAAGAAGGAAAATGGTCCCCTCTTGTGGCAGGAGTGTATGGAAACAAAAATAGATTTGAGAAGGTAGATAGGAGGCTGGAATACCATTTAGCTTCTAATATTATAATGGTATGGTTGATTCTTTTTTAGATATTTAGTCATAGGGTCTTATTGAGAAAGAGATTAATCTAAGACACTCCAAACCAGTCAAAAATATTCTTATACTGGCTTATAGAAATGTGTAGAAACCTCAGCAACTTAATGGAATTTGGCCCCACCGTCTTTACTGCATATACCTTGATGAGGCCAAGGGACCAAACATTTTTTCAAAAGATATGTATATAATAAAAACTTTTATCTGACTTCAGAACGCCTTTAATTAATCTTTTCCTCATAGAATATATGATTCACGACGCCTTAAGGTGTAGACGCCTTAAGGTGTAGACATACTTCCTGTACAGTACAGCACTATGATAGTATGACATCAAGCATATGAGGCCCTTGCTATCCCACAATGCCCCTCACCTCTGCAGTATGGGAAAGGACTGTCCCAACTTCCTGTTTCCAGGCAGCGGATGTGAGACGAGCCAATCAGCTCATAGCCATTGTCGCAGGCGAAGACAACCACGTTGCCCATCAGGAAGTTGCTGCCGTCTCTGTGGCCGAACTCTGGAAACCCTGGGTTCTCACATTTCATTGGCTCTGGGGGGAACACACACACACACACACACACACACACACACACACACACACACACACACACACACACACACACACACACACACACACACAGAACAAATGGTTTCATGTATGAATAGATGAAATGGTTCACAAAACATCTTTAAAAGCACTTTCTCCAACATGAAGACAATCTTTTTTACTATGAAAATACATTATTCTTATGCGGTCTCGTTTTAATTAATGCATTTTTGTTGCTTGCCTCGTTTACTTTTATTTATTTTTGTTTAATTGTTGGTGAAGCACTCCATAACACTTTGTATTGCAAGTTCATTATTATTATTATTATGACTATTATGTTAAAAACCCACGCACAAAGCATAAGGAGGTGCCAACATATATGTGTGTGTGTGTGTGTGTGTGTGTGTGTGTGTGTGCGTGTGTGTGCGCGTGCGTGTCTATTACCTGTGCAGTTCTTGCCGTCTCCGCTGTAGGGATGAATACAGGTGCACGTGTAGGAGCCATCCGTGTTCTGACAGCTGGCGTGATCATCACAGTCAGATCCCAGAGCGCACTCATCCACGTCTGAACACACACACACACACACACACACACACACACACACACACACACATAGACTACAACTTTTACCTTCTAGACAGACTATTTTTATTCATAAAGGTATTCTTACAGGTATTAAAACATACTGGTATTCACATACTGTTAAAGTTATTGTTATGTTTGTCAACAGTCAATGTAAATGTGAAGTATTTGCAATTTGCTGAGAACACTGAACTTTGGACTTATTTATTCTCATGCTCTATATGATCCTACAGTGTAGTAAACAGTACACAGTAGCACACACTATAGATTATATACACATATGTACAGTGCATCCTATGGGAATAAAAAACTGCCAAAACAAGTTGTACTTGTGCTGTAAGATGCATGAGGTTGTATCCTAACTCGCAAACTTGTAACACAAATGTGCAAATGTGCACTCCAATCCATAAAGTTGAAAAGCAAAATGTGTGTGTGCACCACTTGCTGTAAGGTTGTGACACAACTACACGCTGCAAACTTGTGAAAGATTTTGTAGTTGTGAACAACTACTAAGTTTGCAAATTGTATTGCACACACACTGTTACAGTTTTTCTCGATTGCTTAGACACACATTTCTCGAAAGGAAGCTCCATTTCTCAAAACTCTAAACACAAATCCAAAACTGCACACTCAACTCCCCAAACCTCTCCACTCAAAACCATTTACTCTTGCTGAAAAACCAAACTTTGCCTTCACACATCACACAATAGTCCAGAA
>OMLI01095836.1:15528-33267 GCA_900302605.1 Rondeletia loricata
TCTGCATCCAATGATATAAGGAGATTTATTCTCCTTATCAGCATCTAGGTGAAGACGGCACCGAACAGTATCTGAAGCAAGACGGCTTTTGATGAATCCTGTCTGGTCGTTATATACAGGTTTGGCCATAAAGGCTTCTAAACCAGCAGCAAGGTCTTTTGCATACAGTTTAACATCTGAATTCAACAGTGACAGGGCCCTATAACTTGTGTGATCCTTGCCTGGTTTAGGGAATATTGTCATCAAAGCAATATTAGCATCTGCATGGAAGCAGCCCCTGTCAATGGATCATATCATGCATGTATGGGCCTAATTTATCCCAAAAGTTTAAATAATATTCTGGTGGTATATTCCGTCCCACCCAGGGGACTTTCCCCTCTTCATCTGAATTAAGGAGTCTCAACTCATCTAATGAAATGGGGTTGTTGAGCATCTCCGCTTCTCCAGGGGAAAAGGAAGGAAGCTCTAGATCCCCGCTGAAGTGTCCTTGGGGAAGACAATGAATCCCCACCAGCTCCAGGGCTGCTGTTCTGTAGCTGACCCTGACCTCTGACCTCTGACCTCCATGTGGCAAGCCAGAAGAGAATTTCTCTACAGGGATCAATAAAGTATCACATAACATTTATTAAATCAGTTTTGGTCCTGAGCTAACAATTCATGCATTCAGAAATTGATAAATGAAACCCATTTTTCCTCTGCTAATGTGGGTCTTTGTAATTATTTACAGTGCTGTGATGGTGGTTGTGATCACACTCTCTGATCCTCTGGGGAAAAATAGATAAATGTGACTATGATCATTACAAACAGAAACCCAGAGGCCACAATGTCCTGCTCTGTGCTTTCATTTGGTCCAATGTGGGACTTCTCACCACTGATTCCCCCCAAGATCTGAGAAAACCCTGCAGGTGGACTGGTAACTTACACAGGAAAAGCAGCAAAAAATGACCATTGGGTGAATTGCAACTACTTACCATTACCTAAAGCACATTAGAGTATCATGGATGCATATATGCAGATGAAACAGGCCAATAACAGCTCACTGAGGCTATAAAACGAAGCACAGATTACTTTTATCATGCTTCATTTATCATATATACAGTATACATATGCATATATATATATATATATATATATAGACAGAGAGAGAGAGAAACCACTGAAAATCTGAATTGCTGAACGCACTAAACATCTAGATTATGCTATAGCACGACATTACATTAAAGCCAATCACGGCTCCCCAGCATCCTTGAAATTCTGCGGTATTGAGGAAGTCTTGTATTTTTCCGAGAGGTGGTGATGTCATCAAAAAATTACTATGCAGAGAGGCATCCTCACACTTAACACACTCGAGCCCTTTGGTCTTAATGAAGAGCTAAACTGTTTTGTATAGATCGACGTGTTGGTGTTTTTGGCCTTTAATGAATATCCTTTTCTACCAATGTAATTATTCAAAGTAATTTATTCATCCTCGTTATACTGTATTTAATATGGCTGATTATGCATATTTATTCTTATGTGTATTGTGCTTTACCTCTGTGTATGTGGTTACCAGTATGGCTCCTTTTACACTGATTAGTGGTGGGAGGCTGGCAATTGGTTAATGGAGTGCGCTGCCTCCTCTCCTCAGCTGCTGCTGATGAGGGCAGCTATATAGTGTCACTACTGCCTCTGTCCATCCTGGACTCTGATGAAGATGCAGTAGCATGGAAACGTTAGTCATTGCACCTTCAATAAAGGGCCAAATTGTCCGTGTGCTCCAGTGAATCTTTCCTCATGTTTTCCGTACTGTTTCATACCTAGAGGGTTTAATTTTTCCCTTCCCGTGCAAATGAGGGTGGCACTAAACCTCTCCCAATTAGCCATCTGCGGGTCGATGAAGAGGTGGCGCTCAGACTGTAATCACGCTTCCCCTACCGCGCTTGCCAAACACTCACCAACCGGCTGGGCTCTCCAGGTCTCTGCTCTCAAATGTCCTTATGCGCTTGATAATCACTCAGTGGAAATGTTCACAGATCTGTGCGGGTGGGTTTGTGTACCTGTGTGTGTGTGTGTGTGTGTGTCGGAGTTCATCTTCGAGTATGAATGAAAGCAAATGCGCGTGTGGATGTACGTGTGTCTTGTCCCAAACCAACCCCGCCGTGCGATTGATGATCACCGAGAGAAAACATTTAGATTGCCTGGTTCTTGGTGCCAGTCTGGATTAGGCCGGCAATGAGACCGTTCCACTTTGATTACTGTCTTGGCGTTTAACCTGCATGGGTAAAAGGGGGGCCATCAGCAAGAGAGGGCTCTGTGCAGCAGACAGTCACGTTCACACACACACACACACTAGCTGATGTTCAGATAATTGACTCCTCATGTCTTTTCCAACACGTCCCCCCATTTCTTGCTCCCCCATCCCTCTCTCTCCTTAACTTTCTCTCTCTCATCCTCACTCTGCTCTCTTATTCACTCATGGCACAGTAAAGCTCTTTGGATTAAAAGCATCCACCATGTGTGAAGTCCTCTCTCTCTCTCTCCTCACACACATATGCTCTCTCTCTCTCTCTCTCTCTCTCTCTCTCTCTGTGCTTAAAGGCTTCTCTGCATCCCTCTACCATTAAGTGTTTGACTCAGCCACTACATGCAAATCATCGTGTGTGTTTTGTATTTTATTTACCACTACATCATAGATAGATAGATAGATAGATACAGAGCTCATGATCTACCGGGGACCGGGATGATTTTGGTGTCCGTATTCTCATCACTTAACGGGTATAAACTGACCAACAGACCAGTCTTCCAAAAACTCGGTGTATTCCTTTAAGAGAATGACAGGCATAAATTAATGCTTCACTGAAACTGTAATTGATATTTGTTTATATTGGTGGTCGTGACGCCTTATGATGATCACCGACTGGAGGTCGTCGTTTGCCCAGCTTTTTATTTACCGCTGCATCGCTGGTGGTGTGTGTGTGTGTGTGCTTTTGCAAACAGCTCCTGCTCTAAATCTTTGAGGGTGCGTGTGCCTTGTGCCTGTATACGTGCCCCTATACTTCACAAATAACTCTTGCTTTAAGATACTGTGAGTGGATTTGGGCAACGGGGGGACATAAATCTGAGGCTGACACCCTCAGTGAAAGTCATTAGTCAGCCGTCACCGACCCTGGCCCTCTGCCATGTCACGAGAACCTCTCTCTCTCTCTCTCTCTCTCTCTGCTTTATGAGGCCAGTCTTGCTAGCCTAGCCTCATTCCTCTAATGGAGCCAATGAAATCAAGAGGATTCATGTTGATGCAGCCTGTTTAGAGGCGTGTGCACACACACATACACCCACACAAAGCCAACGCGTGCGCACACACGCACTCACTGCATGTAAGACTTCGACCATTCTCAACTAAATGGATATTAAGTAGTGGTTAGATTAATCACACCAATGTTACACTTTTTTGTCCTTCCAACACACACACACACACACACACACACACACAGGAGGAGGAGGAAACTGGTGTTCAAAGTAAGCGAGGAAAATATGTTTACCAAAGCACGACCCAATTCAATGTGACAGGGCACTGAGCAGAAGGTAACGCAGTGTGCCGCGGCAGAGTTCAGAAGATTTAAAAAGGTCCTTTTGTACCTTCAGTGAATGTGATTGATGTTCAGCAGGCCCTGAGAAAGTGGATGGCTCGTCCACTGCTATTTTCAGAGGAGGGGTGATCAAGGTTTTTCAAGACGCACACACACTCTGGGGAACTGGCCATTTCAATTTCCTCACGGAAGGATGTGAGTTGCAGCCGACAATATACATATGTACTCTCTCGTCTATTCCAGAAGACGGAATGCTGGATATCACGTTTAATGGTCACTGCGTATTTATAATTGGAGATCGCAGAGGTCAAATTGTGACTGAATCATTTCTGAATGCATTTAATTTACTAGAAATGCAATGCTCTCACTGTCCGTCCTTTGGCCTTTTATTCGATGAAATTGAGTCATTACATTCAGGGCTTATCAACAACAGTGGCGACAGGAAATGTAACTGCTTAGAAAACATTAGTCAACTTTGAATACAACTCAATTGTGTTATAATCCCTTGGCATTTCACTTGTTGACACAAGACCAACCAATAAATGCTAAAGCTAAACAAGCCCAGAGCTATGCAAACATGTACAGTTCTATGAAGCCTATATCTATGGGTGCAGTTGTCCTATGTGCATGTTATGAGCTGGTCTGTACTGTAGGTTTTTGTTCTGACTGCACAAAGGAAAAGGTACTTCTGCCAGGCATAGATTGACTGTACTGTACCATAGGTTTATGCTGTTCAGTACTATAAGCGGTATGGGTTTTCCCGTATAGCTGAGTGGATAGATCATAGTACTAACATACTTCCTGGGTTAGGGCTTGGATTCCCACTGGAAATGTATGGTACTGTAAGGTGCCTTGGATAAAAGCATCCATTGTATATAGTATGTCTTTATGCACTGCATTTGGCGTAAATGTTCTTAGTTCTTAACCACGTAAGAATGTGAATAAAAAAAAAAAATATTTTTTTATTTGTCATTGTGGTTGGACTGTCTCTCTTCTTATCACTTTACAGAAATTCAAAACATGTTATTTTTCTTGTTTTCCAACTGATGACTACAATTTTGTAACTGTGCAATGGGTTTTGAAACGGTTTCAAGGGTACTGCACTTCATGACATACTGAACCACATCAACTGCAAATTTGTGCAAAAACGGCAACAAAAACAAAACACATTCCATGTTAAATAACTTTAGTATCATACGTGACATTCCTTGTGACAATTCACCATTTAAGGCCAAGCTCATGATGCATGACTTACCGACTTAGTAAAACCTTTTCCACATGGGTGGCATAAAATGAAAAGCAAAGGTCAATAATGGTGTTTTTATATTTTGAGAACTATAATAAAAAGGTGCAATGATGCGAGCCTGCAAACATGCATATTTTAATAACTTTGACCAGTGCATCATACGTGGCAGCCGAGGAGTATTAAATGAACAGCTCAGAGACTGGAGGCAGGTGTGAAGAAAGGAAAAAAAGACAAGAGGAATATCTCTCTCCTATCCTTCCTCTCCCTTCTCTTCAGTCCTTTAATCCCCTTCACGGGCCGCTGAACAGTCACCACCAACACTGAATCAAGGTGACAGGGAGCAGCCGAAGTGCAAGTTAAGGAGTATGCATATGTGGCTGGTTGACCGTCCACTCTCTCTCTCTCTCTCTGTCTCTCTCTCTCTCAGTGGTGTGTGTGTAAGAAAAGACAAGGCTACCTGGCTTCTTCACCTTTGTCCCTGTTAGTTATTTATCAGGACTGCGGCTGTGAAATGGTCCAAATTTACTCCATCCAATGCACCGTCACAGAAATGTCTCGCTGAAGCTGTCGTGCTGCGAATAATTTTCTTTTACATAAATGCGCTGCCTTTTAGTGAGAATGCCGAGACCTCTAACCAATTTAGACTATTTTCTGAAAGATTAGAACTCCTTAGAATACAAGAGAAAAGCTGGAGGTTTGTCTCGATCGCTCTGTTACCATGGACACGCTTGAAGATTTCATTTTCCTTTTGCAACCCACCAAAGGGGGCTTTTTGAGTGTGTGTGCATGCGTGCGCTCGTGCATGCATGCATGTCCGAGATACGTAGTGCGTATGTGCTCGAATGTCTTTTGTTTGTGTAATTATATCACGAATCTGTTATGCAACCTGTACGGCTGCGCTCCTTAGAAGCACGATTATCTCAGAGTGATAAAGAAGATGGGGAACATATTGTCTTTTGATGCCCGGCCATGTTGTCCCTGCTCAGCGGTTGGAATATCTCTGCTTTGATACCGCCAGCATCTTCATTGATTCAGGGATGGCCTCAGAGGCCTCCAGTCTGTTCTCTGGACACCATGTAGCTAAGTGACACGTTTGACACCATTACAGAGAGCCAGAGAGACTGGTGCTGCATGGTTAGGAGCCGGCGCTGTGAGGCGGAGAGCCAAGATTGCCTCTCTTTGATTTGAAGAACATCAAGGTTTCACCGTGTTCGCTAAGTGCAGTTTGTCATTATGTGTTAGTAAAGGTTATGCAGTCATCAGAGGCACACATGCGCACATAGACATGTCAGAAAAACTCTAAATACATATGTAAACTGCAATCAGGAGTGGAATACTCTCAGGTGCAGCTCATTTTACTAAAAAAGAAAAGAAAATGCAAATTGATGGGATGTGATTTGAAACGTGTCAAAATCTTTTTTGTTCTTTGGTCCATTCGGAATTGCACACACACTAATGTGCACACAAAGAAAGAGATAGACAAACAAAATAACTTCAAGCTTCAAGGTCTGTGCGTTCTTACTAAAAGGCAGGACTTTTTTTTAAACAAAAAATTTAATTATTCTCAGCACGACAACTCCAGCGAGACATTTCTGTGATGAGTCATTAGATGGAGGCAATTTTGACTATTTTACAGCCGCAATCCTATTAAATAACTAACAGGGACAAAGGTGAAGAAGTTAGGTAGCCTTGTCTGGTCACACATACACAGAGGCCAGAGGCTTTTTAGTGCCAGCCCAGTGGTTTGATTTGACCAAAATCCAACCCTGATAGATCTGAGAGGGAGCTGGATGAACAATTTAATGACCTACACATTAATGGCCTAGTCGCTATGGAGGCACATTCATAAAAAAAACAACCGGGCCATCAATTCATTAAGTGCTGACTCCTACCGCCATCTTTATACACATAATCTGTGTATTGAGCAAGCAAAAGTGAAACTAAAAGCTCCAAAATAAACTATTCAGAGCTGAGAATTTGGCTGATGGATGACGATTTGCCTTTGCGATGGTGCAAAGCATGTGGAAAGGTATTTAATTTAACTGTGAGGAGGGACTGGATTTCACGGGCCCTGTAATGGGGACTGAGTGTAGGGAAAGTATTACTTGGCTAGGAAAGCGAGTCAGTGTACATAATGGATGCCAACTGAGGGGCAATCATAGCAGACAAAAAATGTGTCCCATCAGCACTAGGAGACTGAAATATGAAAACTGCCCTGAAAGAAGTCAATATTTCTGCTTAGGGAGTGTCTTAATGTTTAAAAACTATGGGGGAAATCGCTGAATAGCGTGTTTATTTATTTTGGTCCTGTCCCCTGGATGCAGATGTACTGTACAACATAGCTGGAGATGCAGATATACAACATGGCCAGTTGCCTCCTGCTGATTTCAGACCTGAACAGTATCAAACATTGGTTCTTGGACAGATTATCATATGGGACCACCACACGCTACGTGGAACCACTCATGGTTCTTCAGGTAAAAGTGAAGAAGAGTCTAGATGTTTAAATGATCCTTCAGATCTAATGGTTCGACTGCCATTTAGGTCACCGTTTGAAGAACCAGCTTGTTTTTCCAGTGTAGGCTGAGTCTAGTCTGACATTCTGCATAACTCAAGGTACATAATTTACAGCTTTTGGTCTAAAAGAACAAACAAAACCATACAAACAAACAAACAAACAAATATTAATAGACTTCCAGAGTAAAAAGCACAATAAATAATGAAGTTCACGGGGCTCTGAACACGGTCCATAGTAACATACTCTAAAAGTGGGGAAAAGTCTCTAGATAATACACATAAGATAATATCTGCAAAAGTACAGAGCCTAATTATCAATAGGATTTGTATAACCATTCATGGTTGGAAGGATTCCAACTCTAGTTTCAAACAGTTTGACTAATTAACGTCAGTTAAATGAGGTCCGCCATCATTTTTGAAAGGTAATTATATCGTTTTACGATTCACTGACCATTTGTCACCTCTGAGTATAAATTGGTTCTCGTCTGCCTAATTGTGCCTCAGCATATTGGGCCAAGGGAGATGAAAGAAATAATCCCAGAGAGAAAAAAAATTAAAATAAGGCTTGTGTTCTGTCCAACGTTTTAGACATTAGGCTGAGGATGATATGCCCAAGGGTCGGAAGTAGCAAGTTGAAAGTAAAGTTGGACATTCATCCTATTAGAACTTAGATACATTGGTTTAAGTTCTGTAACTGCGAGGGCAATGCCTACTGTACTGTGCACAGCCAGCCTTTCTCAATTTCTAGTCTTTCCATCATATTGCTGCTCAAAAAGTCTGATCCAAGAGGATCAAGCTGATTTTATTGGGGTCACATCAAACAGAGTTATACAGAGTTTTTAAATTAAATGTATGGTGAGCATGATGTTAAATTCTGACATCAGACTTCCCAGGACATACCAGCATAACCTGCTTTTTGTCAGCGGTTAAAGTTTGTTGTGTGAGGATTCCCACACAAAACACATCAGTGGAAGACACATCTTCAAGCCTCCACAAGGGGTGTCAATATTGTTTTATGGAAGAGGCGGAGGTGGCCGCTGCCAGAATCACGGTAGGCATATGGGACAGTCTTTCACTTGGTTCTTGCCAGGCCATCAGGCCAATGTCAAACCCCCATTACTGTCTGAGTATCAGCTGTCAAAGGGGCTCTTAGGAGGAGCCGCTCACAGAAGTGCTTTTCTCACTTTTGTTCTGGCTCTTCTTTTCACTTATCAAGTCTCACTCCCTGCCAGAGCCTGATATCTGAAGACGGAAAGCCTTTGTGAATCTCTGACAGTGTCTGTCACCGGATCGCTTCACGTCCCTTCACCTGAACCGCTTCGAACACAGAGTAATAGAAACTTGGGAAACGTAATGTTACAGCTGAGTGAGCTTTTTCCGAGGTAAACTGAAATGACTTTCACTGGGAGGGAAACAAACAAACAAATAAATAAGACAGCGATGATAGCATGGACAGCAACTACTGTCATTAAACACGTATGAAACATGAATGATACTCATCTAATTAATGACATTTAATTAAGAGTCCAACATTCTTAACTTTGTCTTTCTTTGTCTTTTTTTGAGGCACAGGTTTTCTGTAGTGTGTGTGTGTGGTCCGATGTACTTGTGCGCTCTGTTGTCTGGTCTGCTCAGTTTACACTGTGAACCCCAGCGGGAAAAGCTTAATTACCATTTGATGAGTTTGAGAACAAAGCTGCGGTGTTACACGTTGAAAATTGGTTATCGGCTTCTAGTGCTGTTGCTATAATTTGGTCTGCGCTGTGTTCAATGTTTCAGTCCAAATTGTTCTGTCACTAGAGGTTATGGGGAAAAAAGAGAGAGGGGACCTCAGCGGAGACTGAAGGTCTCTAATTATCTAATTCCTTTCCAGCTGTGAAATTATGCAGATGGGGTCGGCTCGACGAGGGAAGGGAGACATTTATCAACGGCCGCCGCATGTCGAAAGATGGCAATCGAGTCGGTGCACAAAGCCATTTACCTGTGACAGATCATTGTAAGATACAGGGGCAAGTCAATGGACTACGTTACTTGATAGTGTAGATAGCGTGATGTCTCTGTGTCCTATGTACTGAATGTTCTATTGTTGTTTTTTATGCTTCTTTTACCTGACTGTGGAACAAATTTCCCATCCGGGACAATAAAGATATTGAATTGATATGGTCTTGGGAATCTACATAGCTGCCTGTCCAGGTGAATGCGTCCACGTCACGTCAACAATAATGGATTAGCAAATAATATGGGATTGTTGTTATTTACACTGTTGAAGTTTGTAGTGCTGAACGTCTTCACTGTCATGATGTGGTGTGGAGAGGCTTTTGAAACGGACCCTGAAGCCTTCTCATCACTAGCCTCAGCTTCCAGTTGGCTCAGACAAGAGAACTACTTTGGGCATCATCACTCATCAGATACTGAAAGTAAAGACACACTGAGATGCAGTAATTTATAATATGAGTACGACAATGTCGGCTGGAAGGGAAAGCTTACCTGACAGTTAAGTTAAATTAGATTTTTATTGATTTCAGCTTTCCCTCCGGTAGTGTCATCATGAAAAACCTAGGCTGACTAGCCTCGGAGAAATGCTCGCAAAAGTGCATGATCTTGTCTTCAAAGATGTTGGTATTTTACGGGTAAATGACTTAATCTGGCTAGTGGTAAAGGATCAACACTCCTTTGTCAGTGGTATTATTCACTTTTATGTCAGCAGGTGTGCCTTTTCTCAAATGGTGACTGGAATGAAAGCTCATTTGTACAGATTTCCAGTACATATATGTATTTTGTCTTCTCTTAGAATTTCCCCTTAGTCCCTTGAAAAGTCGCTTTTCTTTTAAAGTATTGTGTTGATAATAAACGTTTTTAAAAAGTAGCATTGTGTTGACTTTCTCTCTGTCTCTGGAGCAGAGAGTGAACATGACACTGCTGCTGCCTGATGCTCTCTGTACTCCGGTTAGTGTTGTTATCTGTAATGAAAAGGTCATCCGAGTCACCGTCTCTAACGATGGCAGATACCCAGAGCAAACTGAGCATGAATGACGCAGTTCATGTGCGAATCACATCATTGGATCATGGAAACTATCATCTCTTGTCCTTTGGTTCACTGTGTGTAGGTTATTGCAGCTGTCTTTCTTGTTGTCATTGTCGTTTCTGTTGTTAATATCATCTGCAAATGGGCTGGAGCTACTGGAGCACAACCACAGTCTACTGTTAAGGATTCAAACCAGTAACCTTCTGGTCCCTAGCTTACTCCCCCAGCCTTTAGGCTACCATCACCCTAATGTCAAGAAACCAGCCCTGTTTCATTTAATTTAGGGATCAGATGTATGTCATTTCTGTTTAAAGCTGCACTGGGCAAGATTTTTATTTAAAGCAATACACACGTCTTATCGGTCCAAATCATGAATAGGGGCTGCAACAGAAAGTAGTGTCCCATCACTAGAAGTGGCTTGCTTAAACACTTTAAAACGTAAATTTTGGGAGACCAGGCTCCAAATTAACTTCAGTTGTTGGGTGTGGTCACTGGTGGGAAATCTTTGGCTGAACCAGCTGCAAAAAAATTTGTTGTCACCATCTTCACCTCTGCTAGCCAGTAATAAGAAGACATTTAGGGTCGAGGAGTGTGCAGTTTACTGATGTCAAGTTACATGATGAAATCCTTCAAACTTTCAAAAAGTTCTCCTGCAGCCACTCAGGGTCACCAAAGTGCAAAGTTGCCCAGTGTAGATTTAACTACTGTGTTAAAGCTGCACTAGGCAAGATTTGCATGTAAAAAATACCCCAGTCTTATTGGCCTAAGTCACAAAGTGGGGCTGCAACAGAGAAGAGTGTCCATCCCACACAAATGGAGATACTGTAGATTTGCCCTATTTGCCCAAATAAAATTCTAGTGTCAGGTATGGACACTTCTCCGCCCACAGGGAGTCACATCCTTTTGATATCCTCCGATATAGAGTGATCACTGCAGTTTACTGAGATCACGTCAAATGATTTCTGGATATTGAAGTTCAAATTTTTTTAACAGTTACCTCTCGCTGCCATTTGGACCCATCACCGTGCTAAATTGCTTAGTGTAGCTTTTATCTGAGCTCCTGTCTCAAATACAACGAAAATGTCATATTTACGACACATACCATTGAAATATAGTCACAATTCAGAATATCTTTCCATAGCTTTGTTCAGTATTAACAAATGTCCCCAATCAAGCCCTTTTGTTCTGTACTGAAGTGACGTTAACATATCCCCTCTTGCCAGGGTTAGCAATGACTCTGGTTATTCAGTATGAGTAAGAGACAATAGAAATGGCCTCTGAAATTAATGCATATTAATGTGAATTCTGGATATCACAGAACTCTGAGTCTTCCTTATTTAAATGGAAAAAGCTTCTGTGAGGCACGGTCAGATAGGCTTAAAGATGTTTCACAAGGACGTTTCATAAGGAAAAACAAGCCCTGCGATGCATGGTTAAACATTCACTCTGCATGCTAAGAGGAGAGGACAAATCATTCTGTAAATTGTTCAGCCGTTGGTATTTGTTGCATCTATTTATGTGCAATGTACTGTCCAAAACAAATCTCTCAGACACAATGTACTTGTCATGCTACAAATTGAGATTGTGCAAGATTATAGATTTAAATGTTAAACTATACAAGTTGTACTCTAATCATAAAACTATAAATAATGGCCAAATGAATATTGATGTTGTTATTCATATTTTAATAGACTAAACTGAAATAAACAAGGAAGAAAACTCCAGATGCACTACAGCTTGTATACTGAAAGTCAACATTAACCTTCTCATCCATCCAGCCAGGCCTCTCTGAGAGGACTATGCTTTGGATGCCATTATCGAGCACCTCTCCATACATGAAATATACCACTTCATCAACAGCTGTAGGTTCATCGTGACTGAAACATGATCAGTGTCTAGGGCTCCCAAGATGGTGGAAAACCTGCTACGACTCTACATGCTCATTTCAACGCATGAAACCAGGAAACATGAGGCTGCAAAGAATGCGATTTCAGAAAGCTGAAGTGGAGGGGAAAACGGTTTAGTTATCATACACAACTCTAATTAGCTGTTCTGTAATTACCGTTAATGGTATCTGAGCACAGTAGAGTAGTGGATCCTGTGCCCTCTATTGTGGGGAGCCGTTTTAATTGTAGGTGGTCACATACTGCAATAATTAGATATGGGTTATTGTCAGCTAATACGCCATTCATTAGTCATACATGAGCCTATTAAGGGTAATACATTATTTAATGACTTGAAGGCGGTAGCCTATTGCAAGTGAACCCGAGGCCTGTGGCAGCAGTGTCAAGAAAGAAACCTCCAAATGAGAGATATTATTATTATTAACATAAGATCCAATGGAACTTTATGATCCCCATGGGTAACACTACTACTACTACTAGTACTAGTACTAATACTACTGCTACTACTAATGCTACTACTACTACTAATAACCTTTGCCTGATAAAATGAGCAAAATAATAAGCCAAAAGGTGCAGAACAGATGCAGTGAGTCCAGGATTTAGTAAGGCAGGAATGCCCTGTTTAGTGGCGCTCTCGCCACATTTGAATTGCAAATATATTGAAAATATTAGAACAATCTAGCCGCCATCGTCATTCAATTAGCTTCATGCAGTGTAAAACAACACAGCTAAATGTCCTTGGCATGCTTGCCCTTATGTTTCAACATGTAAGCTCTGTTTAGCTACATTTTCCTCATGAGAGTATCTGTGTGTGTGTGTGTGTGTGTGTGTGTGTGTGTGTGTGTGTAGAACTCATAGAATGAGAGGGCATACATGGAGGACTTTCACTAAGACAATATGTATACCATTATGCAGGGTGATTTATTCAAACTGACAGATCAAACGGAGGATAGACTGTGTAGTATGTTGTGGCTAATATCACGTTGTGGTTGTCCTTGGGAAGGAATAAACAATGAAATGAGTCCCTGAGTGCTTGTTGAGTTTCTCATTTACAATTCAATATTTTGGCAGACAAAAAATATATAGTGATTAACTGCATCAAACATATGTCCTTGTGTTGCATACAAGTTGTGCGAAAAGGGAATAACATTTGAAGGAGTGCTATTAACCTCCAAACACTTTGGGAATGAGCAATTACTATTAATGGTTATTATTTTCGGTTCATTATGTATTGCACTTATAATGGCTTGTTAATTTAGAAGTCTGAGGTTCCAGTAAATGAGGTATACATGTTTGATATGTAAAAGTATGAACACACCCACTGTGTGTGGAGTGTTTGTGTGTTTGCTTTGAGTCAAGCAGCAAGTGCTTGATTTCATTTTGGAGAGAAACCTCAGTGGGATCCTGAAATGTGTCTCATGGCAACGGGAGATTTGGTAATAGCTGGGTGTGGAGACAATATTATCAAAGTACTGTATATCCACATTACACATCATTTCAAATACTGCTCTATGCAATCAACAGCAGACGGATGGATTAAATTAGACTCTTAATGATGCCTCCAGTATGTATTAATTATGCTATAGCAAGCCTTTGTGTGCCTTCAAGTGTCGTGAAAAGACAAAAATTTCAGCCTTTCAATTAGCAGCTAACCAAGAAAGGCCTTTACATGCAATGCCATAACACTGTTTTTCACTGGGATCACATTAGGTCATGATTAATTAACATTTGGATTATACATGGTGTGTACAGTATCCTTTGTTCCCTTATGGCATTCTCCACACAAGAAAGCAATACTAGAGTGAATTCAGCATACTCTTCTGTCACTTCTGTGACATCTATCAACCTCTATTCAATGTAGAAGCCCAACACATAATACATTTCTGAATTCCTCAAGATGTTGACTAACCAAATAAGAAGGATCCGTGTTGTTTTCACATTCACAGGTGGCATGACACCTCCATTTGTGTACCATGTGCACAAAGCCAAACTTCATTCAGCGTGGGACAGCAGGTTAGATAAAGTGGGACTCCTTGTAATTACCAAATCCTAACTGAATAAACTGGAACGCCACTTTCTGCATGTCTTGTTTGTCTTTGTCTTTTGCAGCTTTTGTCTCATTTTCGTAATCAATTAAAGGGCTTCCTCCCACGACTGTGTGAGTATAGCCCCTTACTAATTCCTTATCGCTCCACTGGACTATAGATTTTTGCCTCCGTTTCTTTATACTCTTCTACCACTCCCTTCATTCTGTCCTCACTCCATTAGTTCAACTTTTCTTTCTGCTTTCCCTTTCTCACACCGGGGCTCCCATTGTGTTGCATGTAATCTAATTGTATAATGTGTAATCTAATGAAGTGCATCTAATCAAATTAATTTGATTTCATGATCAATACATTGATTTTAGTCTGACCAAAATAGCCTGTATCAACAACCACTGGTTTAAAGAAAATGATATACAGTATGAAGACTCGGCTGGAATCAATTCCCACAGCTCTATGGGCTAAAGGCTTTGAGCCATGATTTAAAATAACAGTACTATAAAAACCAGAGCCTTGCATGGTTTAAGTACAGGTGGTCCCCTAATGTAAATCCTTCCGCCATTGCAAAAGCTTAAAACACTGTCCTAATTTACCTAAACCATGTAACTGTAGTAATATCACTGCTGATCATCTCAAAATGTATATTTACAGAAGGCTTCCAACTCCGGCACATTTTAGTTTTCTCAAGTTGACCATCTTGCCACTCAACAGCTTGGTGTTGGAGGAATTGTCTCTTTAATCTCATTATATTTGCCTGTAATCTTAACAACTGCTTCATTAGTCAGTGCTGTATTATCAGATTGTGCTAACCTTATTCCTACAGACTGCAAAACAGTTCAAAAGTACCTAAAATACATTAAAACACATTTTACAGTAAGAGTTAGGCTTGTTTTTGTGTGTCATTGTCATTTTTGCCTTTATTAAATAGTAATAGTAGCTAGAGAGAGGAAACTAGAGAGTGGGGGATGACATGTGACAAATGTCCCAGGTCGGATTCAAACACGGTACATAATGGTTACATGGTATGCGCCTCAGCCAACTGAGCCACAGGGGAAGGCGTGGTTAGATTTAGTAACATAATGCATATGTGTGGATGTGTGTGTGCTTCAGATCTGGGTCATAAAGTATTTGCAAATAACTGTTAAGTGTTTGTTTTAAACTACCACACCAAGACAATTCAGAAGGGGTGAAATAAAGTTAATCAGAGACATTTTTTTTATCAAATTGACTTTCAAATGCTGTAAATATTCTGCCTCTTATTGCATTGCCTCATGTGGCAAACTCAACCCATCTGGTACACAGACAGCAGGTTGAAACAAGAGCAAAGAATTATTTGCAAATACTATCTGACCCAGGTGTGGAACGTTTGTGCACATACGTGTGAAAATGTGCGTTCCGTGCTGTTCTTTCCTCAAAAATGCACGGACAGCTTAATGGACACAAACACCGCAAGCATTTTCAGTGGAATAGCAGCTACTGGAGGCTATTTCTCATCTTGCAGGTAAAATGCAGCCAGTTAAATCTTATTACATCCGGGGGCAGTGAAGCGCACCATCATTTGAATCCCATTTAAAAACAAGCAGACAATGCTTAATTGCGGCTTTAGTTCAAGCCAAAAAAACCAGACCTAATTTCTTCGCTGGCTTGAGGTCCCTTGTGTTGCTGACAAAGCGTGCAGTAGTTTTGAAGCATATCGTCTTGACAATGGTAAACAAGGAGAAAAGTGTCGATGTGAAGCAAAAACTAAAAAGCTGATTTGAAAACACTTGTGCAAAAGCAGCGTTCCATATCATGCTTTGGGTGACAGTTTTTTTTTAAATGGCAATTACAAGGGGCTAAATCTCTTTTTTAAACATTTGAGACATATTCAACTACTGTTTTTGCCAAGAACTGCTGCTAACTCTGGTTTCATATCACATTTTAGCAAATGTGAGACATAGGAGCCTTCTCTAGTTTCATGTCACTTTACAGTAGCTGCGTTTGTGTCGCTACATGTTCTGTAGGCGTAATGAACACAACTGGAACGGAACACGAGTTTCTTGACATTCATTGGTATCCCTGGAACAGCTACTTCCTTTCTCCTTCCTTTACTCTCTCCTCTCCTTCCTTCTTTCAGTCCCTGTATCTTTTCCTGCTCTCTCTCTCTGTCCCTTTCTCCTCCTCATCTCCCCTGCCTTCAGCTCAAAGAAAGGGCTCTTCCTCCCTTATCAACTCCCTCTTTCCTTCCCATCTCTCCCTCTCTATAACCCCCCTTCCCCTCTGATTTTAGCAGCACTACAGCATGTAGCTCACGCCCTCCTCCCCTCCTCCTGTCCTGTCATTTCTCTTTCCATTCTCCCCAGACGTCCGTAGTTCCCTCCCTTCTTCCTCCCCGTCTTGTCATTTTCCTTCCCCTATCTCCCTCTGTTTCCCTCTATCCCTTCCTTCCCTGTTCCCTCTACCACCCCCTCCTTCATTAAGAGACATTGTGTGGCTCTGATTTCTTTAAATAGCTTCTGTTGCCTCCAGCAGGTTGAGGCTGCAGTCTGGTCCTGCTAATAAATGACAGTGAACAAATGTGAGCGCTGAATCAACCGCATGCAGGCAAACGTGCATATACACAAACACACACACACACACACACACACACACACATGCACATAGACTCACATAGGTGCGTGCTCACACACAAACACACGCACGCACCACCTCATATCTCACAACATGGGCACATTGTTTTGTATAATAGTGACATGATGTGACACGTTTTTGCTAAAAAGACATTAACAGAATGTGTGTGTGTGTGTGTGTGATTGCGTGCATGCCTGCTTGCGTGGCTACTAAATACAGGCCTAAGCGTCAGGCATCAGATTTGGACAGATGTCAAAACCATTGCCTGAGAGATTCCAATGTGTCTTCCATGTTGTATTTGTGTAGAAAACAACAGCATGGTGAGACATGCTGTTGCTCAGCGGGTTAAGGCACATGGCATGCAGCTATAGTCCGACTCGTGACCTTTTCAAGGGTCAGTCCATCTCTCTTCCATATTTCATGCCGACCCCGTTGCACTCTCTGATACAGCAGAGATGCCTTAAAGATACATCTTTAAAAACAACAGCATGATATATCTGTTTCTAGTCCATCTGCTGAATCGTCTATCAGTTATTTTTCCCTGATTCTATTCTATTCTTTTCTATTCTATCACAATAATGAATTGCAAAGTCCTAGTAATTTTGCACATTACTTCTGAGCCATTGCTTTGCATAATGAATGTCTGCTAATGCACTTTTTTTGTGGTTAATTCACCACCAAGGATTAAAACGCTATGCACACATTCCTAGCATACTGTACGCATATTTCCTCATTTGAAGTCTTAGGATGGCAGCAGATATAGAAACAAAAGAGTGAGAGTGCTGTGAGGGATGGAGGGATGAAAGAGAAAGGAGGAGTACAAAGAGGT